>SJXQ01007770.1:372105-544717 GCA_006408695.1 Aepyceros melampus
CCAAACTGTGTGATCCCACTCCTTTTGCCTTTTCTTGGACTTGATTAGATTCACTATTCTCTTCCTCTTTTGTTCTCATGGATTTTTGATTTCTTGCTGTTCTCCTCCTCTTTATCAAGAAAACACAATCAAATTTCTCTTATTCTAAAATAAGCCTCTGGACTTGCCTGGTGGTCCAGTGGTTAAGAATCTGCCTGCCAACACACGGGACGTAGGTTTGATCCCTGGTCTAGCTTCCTGTCTCCTCACTCCCTGCCTTGACATTTGTGTGTCAGCAGCACTATTTGTGAATTCTCTCCATCCCCAAATATCATGCTCTGTTTCTCCTCCTCCAGCCCTTGGCTTAAGCAGTCCCCTTCGTCTGGAATGTGCCTTTGCCTCATTAATATCTACTCATCTTTTGGAATTCCTCATGGGCACAGCCTTCTCCCAAAGTCCTTCCCTGAGTCCCGGGCTGGGTTTGGCACTCCCACATGTTACTTCCCTCCTCCCACCTCCACAATGCCCTTCTCAACTGGGCTTCCCAGGGAGCTCAAATGGTAAAGAATACGCCTGCAATGCAGGAGACACGGTTCGATCCCTGAGTTGGGAAGATCCCTTGGAGAAGGGAATGGCAACCCACTCCAGTATTCTTGTCTGGAGAATTCCATGGACTTGAAGAGACTGGCGGGCTACACAGTCCATGGGGTCACAGAGTCAGACATAACTAAGTGACTAACACATTTTATCATCACACTGTATTAAAATTATCCATTACTTTCTTGACTTGTCCACCAGAATGTGAGATGTGTGTTATTTGCAGCACCCAGCCCAGCACCTGCACAGAGTAGGTGCTTATTAGCTGTTGGTTGAGTAAATGGGGGCGTGAATAATTGATGGGCATCCCTTACGACCTCTCCTCCCTCTGTTTGCTCAGGCTGTGCTACCAGCTGATGCTGTTAAGCTGTTACCATGCGCAGAGCTTTTAAGGCAATCACTAAATGCTTCCACATGGGCAAAATAATGCCTGGTGAAGGCAACAGCCAAGTGACCCCAGGCTTTTTTTTTTTTGGCTGCTTTATTTCCTGCTTTGCACTTAGAACTCTTTTTTGGCACTTGTGGAAGTTCTGAGCAGGGCACTGGGAAAATTATTGCTCGTAAACTACTTGATGTCAGCAACAGCTGATTCCCCTGTGGGCAGCCAGGCGTAGGAGAACTCACCGGGCAGGGTTGGCCAACACCAGGGGTAACAGATGATTCTGGATAATCAGCATCTAATCAGGGTCACCTACAGGCGCATCCAGAGTGCCTCTTTATGAACAAAGTGTGCATGCCGGCTCCTGTGCAGATGTGAGGCGTGGGAACCAGCCCACAGTTGGGCTCAAGTAGCTTGTTTTCTGCCAGAGGATCTCCCCTTCCCCCACAGTTCTACTAGATCAAAAGTAATACGCCTGGAAATAATTTCCCTCTCGGTTTGAGAGTTCTGTGGTTAAAAACAAAACTACTTGTTTATAAAGAAAAGAAAAAAAAAATGACAGGCAAGAAGGACACCTGGGGACACAGAGGGAGGAAAAGGAAAAAAAGTATGTTTTAACTTAAACTCGGACTCTGTAGAGTCATGTACATCTGACAT
The DNA here is from genome assembly GCA_006408695.1 of Aepyceros melampus. Classification (NCBI taxonomy): domain Eukaryota; kingdom Metazoa; phylum Chordata; class Mammalia; order Artiodactyla; family Bovidae; genus Aepyceros; species Aepyceros melampus. The sequence goes on from SJXQ01007770.1 coordinate 373,718, forward strand.
TTAGTGAAAGTCTAAATGTTGTAAAGATTTTCTCTTTAGAAAGACAGTATTCTTCTGTCTCTTTCAGAGCTATATTCAATACTCACTTTCATGTTACCACCTAACAACCATATTTATGGCTATGGTTTAAGAACGGGTGTTTTTCTTTGTGCCTATACCTCTGATCATATATAATGGCTAAGAGTGGACACAGTTTCAGCACAGGGTGTCTGATTCTTTGCAAAAACATCATCTTCATTCTCATCTTCACTAGTTACTTACTGAGCCTGCTCTGCTTTACATACATAATTTCCTTTTACTCAACACATTTGCAAGATATATACTATTATACCCATTTTGCAGATGATAAAACTGATAGCAAGTTAAATAACTTGCGGATGGTCAATAGCCAATACCTTTTACTGCATTTATTAAAGCTCTAGGGATGCTAACAGTCACATTAAACATAATCTGTTTTTTAGAAGAGGGAGTTAAAGCAATAGTCATACATATACTTAGGTAAATGGTCTTCCCCTCCTAAAGCCTCCTTCTTTTTCCATCTTTCTGTGATTATTTACTGCCAACTATGATCCTCCTGCCTTCTAATATCAGAAGGGTCAAGCATTTAACAAATATTCTGTTACTTTATTTGCACAAAATTTATCTTGAGCTTTTTATCTCATTGGTTCACTATATCTGATTTATCCCAATTCCTGCTATTTCTTACTCCTTGGGAATTTTTTCTAGAATCTATACCCATGTTATTCTCTTCTCACATCTACCACATGAATTCTTTTCAGCCTTTTCTCCATTTGTAAAGGGGTGATAACAGTAGGGAAACTCCATTAACATCTGTGATGGAGGACTAGGTCTAGGACCAGTATATACTTTGTGGGATTGTTCTGACAATTACGGAGACAAGACAATGAGCATAAAGAGCTTATCACAGAGCCTGGCAGATACTCCTCTGCAAGGGAACTGAAAATCTAGCTCTTTTGTTTAATCCCCAGTCTCTCACCACTTGTGGCTATTGAACATCGGAAGTGTTTAGCCTGAAATGACATGTTCTATAGGTACAAAATGCACTCTGGATTTTGCAGGAAAGTGTGTGAAATATTATTATAAAAAATATAATAAGCTTTTTATATTTATTACATGTTAAAATGACAATATTTTGGCCATATTGTATTAAATGTGATCCATTTAAAAATTAATTTCATCTATTTCTCTTTTAGTTTTTTAACATGGCTCCTGGAAATTTAAAAGTTAAACAAATGATGCACATTGTGTTTCTCTGGGACTGTTCTGATGCAATGTGGTTTTCAATTGTCACCAGTGACCGTGACCTTTCATTGACTCTGCAGTGTCAGAAGAACCATCTTCATGGCCCTCAGAAGTTTTGAGACGCTGCTCCCCTAAGATAGGCTTTCCACAGTGGCTTGCCCTCAGTCACAGCTCTGCTCCTCAGCCTCTCACAGCCCTGCCTTAGCTTCAACAAGGAAGGAAAATTGAGCCAGAAGCAGTGGATGTCACCACATAGTTCAGGGACGCTCACCCTTGACACTGTGAGGATGTGTGCGTTTTCACTGACGCTCATGTTCTTGTTTAAACTGTCTTATAAGGGAAAGGAGAGGAAGTGAGAAAAGTGTTTCAGCATGTGGGACACTCTGAGGAACTCTGCTGCTGCTGCTGCTAAGTCGCATCAGTCGTGTCTGACTCTGTGCAACCCCATAGATGGCAGCCCACCAGGCTCCCTCGTCCCTGGGATTCTCCAGGCAAGAACACTGGAGTGGGCTGCCATTTCCTTCTCCAATGCATGAAAGTGAAAAGTGAAAGTGAAGTCGCTCAGTCGTGTCCAACTCTTAGCGACCCCATGGACTGCAGCCCACCAGGCTCCTCCGTCCATGGGATTTTCCAGGCAAGAGTACTGGAGTGGGGTGCCATTGAGGAACTCTACAAAACCTCATTTTCAATAGAATTAACCAGGAGTGTCTGCTTCAGAGACTGTCTGCCCCTACGCTAGGTATTTTACACGTGAGAGATGTGAATCAGTAACAGAGGATGCTTTCAGTCTTTGTGGCCCAGCAGGGCCTCCCTCCCGGTGACCCTCTCACCCACGGCCAGCTGAGGTAGCGTGCATCCCAGACGCTCTGCGATCGGGGAAAGATCTTTCAGCTTGTTTTGCTGTTTTCTCCCTTCTTCACTCACAATTCTTTCCTTCAACCACTGGTAGCACTAGAGACAAGAAGAACATTTCCATGTTAATGTCTGGTAAGGGTTTGATGCAAAGACTGTCAACTCATTTACACGTGAGAGATGTGAATCAGTAACAGAGGATGCTTTCAGTCTTTGTGGCCCAGCAGGGCCTCCCTCCCGGTGACCCTCTCACCCACGGCCAGCTGAGGTAGCGTGCATCCCAGACGCTCTGCGATCGGGGAAAGATCTTTCAGCTTGTTTTGCTGTTTTCTCCCTTCTTCACTCACAATTCTTTCCTTCAACCACTGGTAGCACTAGAGACAAGAAGAACATTTCCATGTTAATGTCTGGTAAGGGTTTGATGCAAAGACTGTCAACTCTATTAAATGTAAGAGCCTTGTGGTGAATTCCGGAGTCTTCTTGGCCCTGACCTTTCTGTTTGATGCCAACAAGGACGCCTATGTTTTCATGCAAAGAAATGTTCCCCGTGGTCTCGCACCTTATTTATTGGTTCAAGACAGATTGATTTTGTCTAAAGCTCACCATTCAAATCCATCGACATGTACAAAAGTTGTTAAAATCCTGACATATAATCAATTATATTCCGTCTGGAAAAGATGGTTCTTAACAAGCTTTCTGCTCAAAGGAAGTCATTATGTTACATTCTTGCTGTAGCTGTCTTTCTCCCTCTTGCCTTCAATTTACTCCTAGTTTCTCCTGTATTCTTTTAATGTGGTTTTATCGTTAGCTTTCTCCACTCCTTTCTAGAAGCACATGTGAATAGTATAACTGATAGGTACCAGTACATTTTTAAAGTGGATAAAGTGGATAAAGACTTTCCCAAATGTGTATTACATTTTTGTATAATGTTTGAAACTTAAAAAGGCAAGGATGCTTATAAAGGTAAATGGGAAACTAATCTTTAGAACCTATAAGACGAGGATGACTCTGGTGTAGCCTATACAGTGTGCCTAATTTCCTAAATGTAAAGAAAGAAATCTTTTAGAACTTCTCAATGCCCTATTTTCCAGAAGGTTCTGCTCTTACTATGAAACAAGGAGCAACAGATCTTATGTACAAAACTAGCACTGAACAGCAACACCCAAAGGAAAAGAATATTTGTAAGAATGTTAGTCTGTTTTAGTGACAATAATAAGAACCGTCTCCTGTGTGGCAAAATGGACTTCCTCCATTCTGTGTGTTGTGACATAGTTGCCACAGACCTTTTCCGTCTCAAAGGCAGCAGAAATCTGGGCAGTCATCACGAAATCTCCACCCACGTGATTTCAGTAGGCTGCTGGCTTTCAAGTATTTTTTTCATCTTTACAAGACAGTATTTCCAAAGAAAAAGGCAACCGCATTGTTTTGTTGTGATTTCTGGAATGATTTTGCAGATATGAAAAGAAGAAAGAACAAGCACACCCAGTTTTGTTCTCCTTCTAGATCTCAGAGGCTTATGGTCTGGCTCCTTACGTGAAGTTTACTTAGCAAAATGGCCAAGAGTTTTCCCAGTCTCAGCTCCAGGGACCTCAGCTTATTCCAGGAGGAAGCACAGCCTGGGGGCATCTCTCTGGAGGTGATGGCTGGTGCCAGCAGTGATGAGGTGGACAGTTAAGAGCAATCAGCACTTCCCTGGGAGCATGCTGGGTGCATCAGAAAGTCCCTGAACTTACTTTCTACTGTCCTCAAGGGGAAACATATCACCCATCCTCATTTCAATCTCATAACATCTTTCAAGGGACCACTATGTCTGTTATTAAAATGAAAAGAAAAAAAAAAAAAAACGCTTGAAAACCAATAGCCAAAAGCCTCTTGAGTTATTGCTTTTTACTACTAGGAGAGTTCCTCAGGTTTCAGTATATACCACACACATAAAGAATAATTGACTAATTTATCAATCTTATGAAATTCCAGTTTTTTAAATCTTATTATCAGCAACACATTTTTATTCTTAGGATTGAGTTACAAGTTGGATATGTGTGTTGAGTGTGTGTGCATGTGTGAATGTAATGTTTGCATTACATACACACTCCATAATGAGAGGAAGATTTTTTTTTAATTTAATTTCTTTTTTTTCTTATTTTTGGCTCTGCTGGGTCTTTGTTGCTGTGTGCAGGCTTCTCATTGTGGTGGCTTCTCTTATCGTGGAGCACAGGCTCTAGAATGTGGGACTTCAGTAGCTATGGCATGTGGACTCAGTAATTTCAGCTCCTGGGCTCTGGAGCACAGGTTCAGTAGTTACAGCCCACGGGCTTAGTTGCCATGCGGCATGTGTGATCTTCCTGGACCAGGGATCGAACCTGTGTCTCCTGCAATGGCGGGCAGATTCTTTACCACTGGGCCACCATGGAAGCTCTGAGAGAAAGATTTCTAAAAATAACAAAAAATTTAATTTCTTTTTTTTCTTATTTTTGGCTCTGCTGGGTCTTTGTTGCTGTGTGCAGGCTTCTCATTGTGGTGGCTTCTCTTATCGGGAGCACAGGCTCTAGAATGTGGAACTTCAGTAGCTATGGCATGTGGACTCAGTAATTTCAGCTCCTGGGCTCTGGAGCACAGGTTCAGTAGTTACAGCCCACGGGCTTAGTTGCCATGCGGCATGTGTGATCTTCCTGGACCAGGGATCGAACCTGTGTCTCCTGCAATGGCGGGCAGATTCTTTACCACTGGGCCACCATGGAAGCTCTGAGAGAAAGATTTCTAAAAATAACAAATACCAAACATTCATTTATTGAGTACTTTTCTCTCTACCCTCAACATAAATCTTGTTCTAATCACTGGGAAACATAAGCAGGTTAGGGTTTTGTAAAAGTAGATGCATAGTATTTACGCTGCTTCCCTCACACCAAAGGAAACAAATGTGTTTTGGAAATAAATAGCTTTAACGGTTTTACAAATGGGAAAATGTTTGCATAGGGAGGAGATGAAACTTAACTAAAATTTCAATTAAATATGGAAGTGAACCAGTGATTTTGGTAAGAAGATTGACCATAGGTGTGGTCGTATGCAATAAAAAACCCAGCTTGTGGACAGCAGGCAGTAGTCCATGAATCAAAAGATGAAATTTCGTCTTCCACTCCTATTATATTGCTTAATCCTATTCCTCCAGTGATTTGATTACATGCTGATTGTTCTTTCTAACTAAGTGGAAGGCAGGGGTGGCTTCTTGTTCATGTCAGCATCTCCAGTCTTGACACAGAGGAGGGGCTCAGCCAATATGGCGATGAGGAAAGGATCTGAGAAACCAGGATTCCACACAGTAAAAATCGCTGTCTTCAATTTTTCAGATTGAACGCAGACACTTCCTCCTTAATGCAGTGTGACTTGACTGGCAGCCCTATGTGTATCCACAGTGCTTGTGGATTCCACATAGTTTCATAATTTACCCCTTCTCATGTCTGTCTCCAACAAGTCCCTGAGTTACTCCTTAGGGTTGAGACTGTCTCATTCATCTGTCTCCTCAGTCCTCAGCACGGGGCTCAGCACTGACTAGACACTAGTAAATATTTGCCAAAGGAACAACTGAATGAGCTTTCTTCTCAATAGATTACTGAGCTATTACTTTTATACATAAGTCACAAAATTCTTTAAAATATCCTAAAGCCTGTTTCTTTGCCATCTTCTAATGCTGTGGCCATTGTCTCTGTGACTGCCATTTTACAGGTAACCGTAGCCGGATGGGAATAGTCTGTGAGATACGCCCCAAACACTTGGCTGGCTGTCAGTTAATCCCAGCCTGGAACTTGGGCAGCAACTGTAAATTCATGGACAGAATCAGTCACATTTCATTACTGGGCCTAATTTAGCATTCAAGATCATTGACTATTTCTAGCTAAACAATTGAAGTCTTTGGCTCAAAAGAGCAGCAAAGTCTTCATTATTGAGGTAAAAATGTCTAGGTAAAATGCTGGTGCTAAAATTTTTCCTTCTGAAATTGTACCATAATGTGAAAATATCCTTAGTTTCTTAATGTGAACACCTGGAGTTCTTGGACTGTCCCTCTCCCCATTCCTTTGCTCCCCCTATGTTTGCATGTTTCCTCTTTCCCTTTGACAAAAAGGTATATTTTTTCTGTGTTTTTTTTTTTCTATAATGTATTTTCCTAGTAATAGAGAAGAACTGTCCATAAATCTTATTGCACTTTTCATTTGTATTTAAACTTTTTATTTAAAAGCTGCTCACTTGGTCTCTGATAGTTCAGCTGGTAAAGAATCCACCTGCAATGCAGGAGACCCCAGTTCCATTCCTGGGTTGGGAAGATCCACTGGAGAAAGGATAGGCTACCCACTCCAGTATTCTTGGGCTTCCCTTGTGGCTCAGCTGGTAAAGAATCCGCCTACAATGTGGGAGACCTGTGTTCGATCCCTGGGTTGGGAAGATCCCCTGGAGAAGGGAAAGGCTACCCGCTCCAGTATTCTGGCCTGAAGAATTCCATGGACTATACAGTCCATGGGGTTGCAAAGAGTTGGACACGACTGAGCAACTTTCACTTCACTTCACTTGACTTCACCTGCTCTCTTATCAGACATTGCTGATCCTTGGTTATGGCTTATTGTATTCATTCAAGAAACAATTGTTGAGTACCTATCATGTGCCAGGCTCTGTGGTGAGTTATGTGAGTAAGTTTCAGTTTCTATCCTAAAGGTATTCACAAATCATTGTCTGATAACTTCAGAAGTGTTTTGTAGTTGGGGTGCCCCCTCAGTGATTTCCTCAGAAGCTATGTTTGTACTGCTTCTTTATGGGAAATACCAGCATCAGTGCAAGCCATGAGCTAGGCACAGCACTCTGTCCTCTGGGGCCCTGTACCTGGTCTACTAGATTGGCATATGACCCAAGCTTGGCCAGTCTTCTCTGTACCGAAGCTGATAAAGAAAATTCTCTTTTCTCTCAGGTTACATGCCTTTAAGGATGTAAGCCTGGCAGTCACTAGCTTTCTTGTTCCTGGGCTCATGAAGAAGACCCATTTGTAGTAGCAGAAAATGACATGTGTGGAGAGAAACAGAGGAGAAGGATAGTCCTGACAATGGGCAAATCTATGGATAGAGTCACCCCTGAGGCCATCCCACTCCATCTTTCCCAGGGAGTGTCTGTCTATGTGCTCCCTTCTTTGATTAAATAAAGCTGAACTGCGTTTTGCTGCTTGCAGTCAGAGGATTCCAAGACTCTGTAAGAAGTATTTGTGGAATGTTAGAGGAAGGTACCAATAACTGAAGTTTTGCAAAGTAAGGACAGGCTTCACAGAGTGAAGACAACCAAGCTTTGTCTTTAGAGATGGCTTTCCACAGCCAGATAAAAAGAAGGGCATTTCTGGGAGGCAAAAATAAGTATAGCGCATTTGGGTGAGAAAATGAACTAATATGATTTGGGGAGAGACAAGAATGGAAGAATGGGCTCAATTAAGACCCCAAGAGTATTTCCTTGAACACTTTTCTGTGGGTTTTTAGGTTTTGTCATATATTCAATATTGGGAAGTCATTAAGGATTTAGGGCAGGGTTATGGCATAGTCAGGTTAATCTTTTAGAAAGATATTTGGTCACAAATTAATATGGATAGTAGATAATTGATGGGTAGTTGAAAAAGAAGGGTGAATCAGAGAGTCTAGATGGGAGGTTATTGTGGCAAACCAGGAAAGAAATGATGATGATCTAAACAAGGGTGGTGCAAGGGAAGGACCACTGAGGTCAGGATGTAGACTGGAGGAGTTGGTGTCCTTAGGGAGGAGAGGCAGACTGAGATAATGCCTTGGCTTCAGACTGGGATGACCAAGGGACGGGTGGAGGCACTGTTCACTGAGGATTCTGGGCAGGTTTTGGGGAGTGTGGATAGCCATGTGGAGGTGTCTAATAGACACGAAGAAGTAGTGCTGTTTAGCTCAGCAGTGAAGTCAGTGCCGATGACACTGATTTAGAAGTCTTTGAACAGTGGTGGGCCACATGCAGCCTCCAAGAAAGCCACATAGGTAGTATTACTTTCTAAAAGATAGGTACTTTTTTTAATACGCAAGTTTATTTATCCTAACAGTTCAATGTTTACAACCGAAATAAAATATTAGCATCTTTATTTTATTGGTGTAACTTAAAATAGCCAGTGTGAAATACCAACCATTCTATTTTGGGGGAAGGTGAAAGTTGCCATCTTATTTATCTATTTGCCTAGCTCTTTTTTTTTTATTTTTTTTTTTAGGGAATCATACTATATTTGTGAACTGTGGCACCCCACTCCAGTACTCTAGCCTTGAAAATCCCATGGACGGAGGAGCCTGGTAGCTGCAGTCCATGAGGTCTGTGAAGAGTCAGACACGACTAAGCGACTTCACTTTGACTTTTCACTTTCATGTATTGGAGAAGGAAATGGCAACCCACTCCAGGGTTCTTGCCTGGAGAATCCCAGGGACGGCAGAGCCTGGTGGGCTTCTGTCTATGGGGTCGCACAGAGTCAGACACGACTGAAGCGACTTAGCAGCAGCAGCAGCAGCAGCAGCAGCAAATAACAAAACAAAACAGAGGTCCAAGGGGGCTAAAGTCCCAGCTGTAATTTACACACAAAGTGTATGGTGAAAGAGTTACAATGTACAAAAATGTGACAAGTTATCCAGATGTTTAAAAAAAAAAACAGAGCCTGTCATAAGAACGTCCAATCTTTTCCTGTAGGTTTCTGAGCTAATAGTGTGCTACTACTGCTGCTGCTGTCGCTTCAGTCGTGTCTGACTATGCAACCCCATAGACAGCAACCTGCAGCAGCCCACCAGGCTCTGCCGTCCCTGGGATTCTCCAGGGAAGAACACTGGAGTGGGTTGCCATTTCCTTCTCCAGTGCATAAGAGTGAAAAGTGAAAGTGAAGTCACTCAGTCATGTCCAACTATTAGTGACCCCATGGTCTGCAGCCTACCAGGCTCCTCTGTCCATGGGATTTGCCAGGCAAGAGTACTGGAGTAGGTTGCCATTTCCAATTCCCCTCCCGCTGATAAGAAGCAGCTTGCCAACGACACCCATATATTTCTTACCAGGTGAGTCTACTTGGGATTACGGATAACCCTAGAGCTCTCTATTACATTCACTGGTCTGAAAACAACTCATAACCCAACTGTTCTTCCAAGTCCTTTACCAGTTTTTCAAGCTTTCTATCAAAGGAAAGTTGGAATGTATTGCTTCTTGTTGTCAACAGGCATTTCAAAAAGAGGGTAATTAACCAAAATCAAGAGTTCTTTGGTCGAGTTAGTAACAGGCTTCTCCTTTGTTCTAAATCCCTTCATAATCCCTTTTTTTCTCCCAATTTTTCCAGTATGGCCTGGATTTTACAAACCGCCTCTTTCCTGGCCTGCTGGACGGAGTCCTGGCCCCCAGTTTCAATTGAATCCAGTTCTAGAAGTTCCTTGATTAGCATCTCTTCCAGAAGCCAGTAGGCTTTGTCTGTCTTTTTTCCTATGAACTCTTCTACTTCTTGCTCAAGATACTGGACCTTCTCCAGCACATGTGTGATTTTTTTAATGCTTGGAGGAGTCCCTTCATCTGAAGATAAACACTCTTCAGCAAGATGATTACCCTGGTCTTGAGTGCTGGGATGTTCGTGGGTGGCATTCCCGAGAGATGAGGCTCAGCACTATACTGGACCTGGGAATCCAAAAGCGCCAAACTGTCATCATTCACTGATGAGGACTCTGTACTGATGGACACCGCAAGGGAAGTTGTGCTGGTTCATGCCTTGATCTGGTTGGCTGTAGGTGTAGGAGGAGTCCTTAGGCTGTGGGAGTGGCGGTGAAGGAGGTGGCTGAAGAGAGACCACTGCTAGGCCACGAGGAAGTGCTTTCGTTCCTGTAGAGACTCCCCGGTGATCCTGAGGGCACAGCTGAAGACCAGAGGTATTGGGTTCCCATTCCATAAAAACCTGGAGGCGCCCATGCGTCCTCCTGGGGTCGTATAGGTGGTCCTGGTTTTGGAACACTACGATTACCATCCCCATAAGGGTAATGGGGTACACTCATTCCAGGGTTCAGTGAAGCAGGATCCCTAAGAGGGGGTGCTTCAGTCTGGCAGTCCTGCTGGGGGTACATCCAGCGGGAGGCTGGGGTTGGGCTGTGGCCAGCTGAGCGGTAAGTGCTTGGAACCTCTGTGGAGTAATTGGCCTGAGCATACCCAGCTGTGCAACAGGCCCCAGGGTATGAGGCAGCATTTGTCCGCGGCCAGTGGACTATGCTGGGCCGTATCCCCCATGTATACGAATTCAAACTCTGGCTTTGCATTTCCGGCCTTAAAGCCTGTGTACCTGGGTAAGGAGCCCGATGTCGGGCAGCAAAATTCCAACAGTTAGAACTGTAACTAGGATATGGTGGCTGCTCCTGGTGGCCTCCGCCAGCACGACCTGGCTCTGACCAGGCGCCTCCAGACGTAGTAGCTATCGCCTCCTCCGCCTTCCCCCAGGTGGCCTCCGCCCGGCCGCCCCCGCGCCCCCGCGCCCCCGCCAGGAAATGGGAGGCTGGGGAGGCTCAGGGCGCGGCGGTAGATGCGCGGAGGCGGGCCACCGGCACAGCTCCACCCCCAGGCCCGCAGCAGCGGCCTTGAGACAGGCCGTCCCTGGGGCGAGGCGGAGCGCCTCAATCCGACATGCTCATTTTAAAAAACAATGTTTTTACTATTAGAATTCTCTCTCACTCTTAAGGTTGAGACAGACAGACAGACAGACACACACACACAAAATTATTATTAGTGGCATTAATTTTTGCTTTAGTTACTCAAGTGGCTTTTCTAAGTGTACATATATTAGTCAAGAAAGCACTTAGACTGATGAATTAAGAAGTGTGCTTTGTGACTGGCTTCCTTTTTACCTTTGGAGACTCTTTAATGCTTATTGTTAAGGATGCTTCAATAAATGCTGAAAAGTCAACAAGAAGAAATATTTTTTTAGTTGCTCTCTTGGGCTTCAGTTCAGTTCAGTTCAGTCGCTCAGTCATGTCCGACTCTTTGTGACCCCATGAATCGCAGCACGCCAGGCCTCCCTGTCCATCACCAACTCCCGGAGTTCACTCAGACTCACGTCTATTGAGTCTGTGATGCCATCCAGCCATCTCATCCTCTGTCTTCCCCTTCTCCTCCTGCCCCCAATCCCTCCCAGCATCAGAGTCTTTTCCAATGAGTCAACTCTTCGCATGAGGTGGCCAAAGTACTGGAGTTTCAGCTTTAGCATCATTCCTTCCAAAGAAATCCCAGGGCTGATCTCCTTCAGAATGGACTGGTTGGATCTCCTTGCAGTCCAAGAGACTCTCAAGAGTCTTCTCCAACACCACAGTTCAAAAGCATTAATTCTTCGGTGCTCAGCCTTCTTCACAGTCCAACTCTCACATCCATACATGACCACAGGAAAAACCATAGCCTTGACTAGATGGACCTTAGTTGCCAAAGTAATGTCTCTGCTTTTGAGCTTAGCTACCTTCAAACATTCTGCATCTCCTTTCCCCCTCCTCCCCTTTAGTTAGGGCATTTTAAGCAGGTTTTCAGCTATTTGTAAGCTTTTCTCAAACAGTGATGGAGATCAGTCAATCATATACTCCAAATACAGTGCTGCTACTTCTTCCTCATTTAAAAATATTAATTTGAAGGGAAACAAAAATGCTTTTAGGAAGAGGAACTGAGGCCAGGAGACCTGGGTTCTACTACTAACTTTATTATGAGTTTATGCTCTTGGATTGTTATCTAATATCTTTGTTCTCAGTTTCTGCATCTGGAAAAGGTTTACCCTCTTATAAGGATAGTCTGAGAACAAACATCCCACGTATATGGAAGCACTTTGAGTTTTTCAGAAAGTCTCTGAAGGAATGTAAGAAAACTTACATCCTTAGCTACAACTGACTAAACATCATCTGTATCCATTTATCTTTGTGAGGATAAAAGGAGGTAAAAAACAAACAAACACTTATCCCAGTGCTTGGCAAGCAGTAGGTGCTCAGCTAAAATCACAATTTTCAATGCTTTTTCTTGCCATCCTCCTTTTATCCCTTCTTTCCTAAAATGCTTTTAGTTTTTCTTTGCTAACTTACTCAAAACTTTTGACTTTTTCAGACACAAGACCATATGTAACATTCTAGGATAATCAGTGTAATAGTACAAACTAGAAGCAGGACCATGTCACCATGTTTTAGGAAATACATATATTATCTTAGAGAACAAACACACTAATAGGTCAACCGTTAGAGCAGAAAGAAGAGTGATAGACCTGGAGCCTGGAGAAGGTCCTGACTGGGGAAGCACACAGTGGTTCCAGCCACACTGATTAAAGGGTTGGTGGTTCAGGCTTAACTTGAGTTGTCCTTGTGCTGACTTTGTGCTAATGGAAGCAGGAGGCTGTGTCAGACTTCTGCTTCCTTTTGGGGGCGTTTGGCAAGTGTGAATTTTAAAAATGCCAATATTCTCTCTCCCTTGACATTACAGAGTAATTTGTGATTCTAATGTTATTACACATTCTCTCAAGTTTTTAAAAACAGACATGTTGTTATTAACAAGGAGAGATGTTTGGAGTACTCTCCAATAAATTAATCATCAAGATGTTCTGAATGGAGGTTAATTTTATGTCAGTGATCTTGAATATCTTTACTCTTCAGAGAAGAATTTAGGTGGCAAGACTCAGCAGCCGGAGTTGATTTATGCGAACGCCAGCGTGAGCCTCAGTGACGGATGCTTGGCTCTGTATCTGCCCCAAACCTTCCCTCCTTAACCCTCACCTTCACGTATTAAGAAGTGTCAACCAACCTCAAACCTACTCAAGTACAACCAGTTTGCCCCCTATGGATTAAACCTCTATGGCTTAAATTTTGTTAAGAAAAGTAAAATGAGATCTTCTTATATAGAAGATGGATTTTACATTTCCGTCTGTGTCAAAGGAGGAATGAAAAGGCCCTCTTTAATATAAGAATAAATAAGTGTAGGAAATTGAGTCCTACGAATCCAACCAGGTCACTGGGCATCTCTCCCGGTCCGCAGAGGAGGGCAGCTTTCTGCATTGATGCCTGACCAGAAGCAGGGACCTCCAGAGGGCTGGGGGACTGCCAGGGGATGCCTGCCAGGCTGAGGCCACACTCGGCCTGAGCCAGGAAGCCCCAGGCTGCTGCTGGGCTCTTCTGTTCAGTTTCCTTTTTTCCCTCGTTCCCATGCCCAGACTCTTTCCTAGAGGTGGAGGAAAATACCTTCAGCGAAGCCCTAGAACTTTCAGGCACCCCGTTTCCATATTTTCCTGAGATGATGCCACAAGCCAGTGGAGACCATGTCATTGCTCCAACTCCTACAGAAGAAAAAAAAAACAAAACCTTAACAAGTTACTTCTGCAAACTGGGCTCAAAAGTGAGTGGGTATTCAGAAAGGACCTGGTTAGTTATGGGGAAAAGCTGGCCAGATATATGAGTTAATATCAGCATAAATCATTCCATTAAAGTTCATTTTTATTAATATAAACCCATCAACTGTGCACTGTTGGTGATGGTGAGCAGGGCATATAATCAAGCCTGAAAATGTGGCTTATCCATAGTTTTCTGATGCCCCAAACTTACATTTCTTTTTACACTCAGAGATAAGCACTTTTGCTTGCACAGAAATTCAGTGCTTCGCTTGTTCACGCAGTGCCTCAGTAGTGCCTGGTCGAAGGAAGAGCACAGTGCTCGGTGCACAGAGGACACACAATGAACACCAGTGATAGCCGTAACAGCCACTGTTAGGCTGTCGAACTGTTCTTATCCTTTTTTTCTCAACCAGCATTTTCCCACTCACGTAAACCTCCATTTCTTACAAAAAAGTTATCTCTGGAACCTGTTTCGATAAATATGCCTGAAAATGTGGCTTAAGTTTTCTGATATCCGAAATTCTTGTGTACATGTTGTATATATATTTTTCCCTCCCTTTGGCATCATGTGTGCCTACACAAACTTGTGTCCCTGACTTGTCTGCCATTCTTGAATTCCTCTGCTGACTCAGTTCCAGGTAGAGTAGGAGATACAGATATATAAATCCATAACTTTGGGAAAACCCATTCAGAGATGCATTCGTGGCTAGAGCAACTACCCTATGAAAAACAGGTTTATTCATTATTTCTTCCTTTCATTCTACATGCATTTTTTTGAACACCTACTGAGAACAGCTTGTCTGCCAGCTCTGATTGGCTTTCATGAGTGATACTCCAGAGATTGCATACAGGTCTTTTTGATTTCTTCTAGTTTCTGGAATAGCATAGTGCTGACAATCCCTACATTAATTAGGAATGTTTAGGAAAGCATTTCAGTCACATCTTTTTTTTTTTTTTTCTGGATCCCTGATTGTCTTATTAAATATAATGAGTCAGTTTGATTGTGAAGATTACCTATTTTATGGTAGAGCTCTGGTAGCTGAACCTCTACTTTCTCTCTCTGGAAAAGGTGGTATTCAGCTTGTTCACAGACTGGTGGGATCATGTTGAATTGTCTTGCTACAGAGTAGGCTTCCTAAGGTGAAATAAAATTGCAACTGAATTATTTCTGATGAGAAATAAGTCTGTATGCATGAAAAAATTCATTTTAGTGAAATCAATACAAACCAAGAAAATCTAGATTGTCAAATAATAAGCAAAGTTATGACCATCAATTTCACTAAGAAATACCTAATCAGGAAATTATTTCTGGGGAGGTTTTGGAATGAGTAAAGTCCAGGGAAAATTAGTCAAAGTGTGAATTATGAACTTTACAAAGAAAACATAGTTTGACTATTTCTCAGAGGTTAAAGCGTCTGCCTCCAATGCGGGAGACCCAGGTTCGATCCCTGGGTCAGGAAGATCCCCCTGGAGAAGGAAATGGCAACCCACTCCAGTATTCTTGCTTGGAGAATCTCATGGACTGAGGAGCCTGGTGGGCTGCAGTTCATGGGGTCACAAAGAGTCGGACACGACTGAGTGACTTAACTTAACTTAAAGAAATAAAAATTAACTAATATATAATATAAAAATGATCTATAATTAGCATGTTATGAACAGTACCATTATTTAATACATCAAAAAAAACCCAAAAACCTGGAGTATTGTGTCATATGTCTCATTAGCTGAGAAATGTACTCTCTTACTACCAAACTACACCAAAGAACATGCTAAAACATGATTCCCGTTCGAGACCTGCAACCTCCATGTTGTATTCTGAGCTGATAGGATCCACCCCCGCCCCCGTATCCATCTCTACAATGATGAAATTGATCATAGGATTCTAGTGCCATTGTGATTGTGAAGAAAGTTTGTAAAAGGTCTTACAACTTATACATGATGTCTGACATAAAAATAGGTACTCGATGGTCATTTAAAAATGGAAATGGAATTACCATGATCTCCATGGCACTCCAGCGAGAGGTTCCCCAGTACATGGCCATTCCTTGGTTTATCACATGGGTCATGGCGCGAACAATTTCTATGGAAAGCCAAAGAGATAGCATCACATATATTTTTCAAAGTTATATAGTCTTTTTTTTTCCTTTTCCTGCCCAAAGCTTAGATGTTTAATGCAATTATTTGTTGGATTAGTATAATTACCTTGACACTGGTGATAACATAATAGTCTAACATAAAATATTGATGGTTTGGAGGTGGATGGTACTTTTGGGTAAACTGACTTTCCATTTTCAGTTTGCAGCAACAATATGAAATGATATTAAAAAAAAAGAGTAACCACCTTAAGTTCTTCCTTTATATTTATTGCTTCAGTGTTCTGGCTGGATAAAAGACACATGATTCACCTCTTTCAGAACCTGGGTACCTTGCTCACTAAAGTGAGAAGTAAGAGAAAGCATTTGTTTTGACTTTGTAGAATGGAAGGTCATTGAGGATAAAAGTCCTGCCTTTATATGTTAGATTTACAGAGCTAAGCCTCACGCAGGGTTGTTGTTTGATAGAGATGACTCAATAACAATGTGTTTAGTAGAAAGATAAACATATTAAATGCTGAACAAACAGCTGAAGCCCCAGCGGCTCCCAGCCCACACTGGCACACCCTGTCCCTGACTACTTTGGACCAAACTTCATTCTAAGACACCCATGTCATGCATTTCACCTGGAGCTCCATGTGGCCCCACCCTGTTTGCTCATCAGCCTCTTTCAGCTTGACATCACATTTCCTAAACAGGAAAATGAATCTCTTCCCAGAGGGGTGGAGTTGAGCTAATCCTCTTAGAACCAGCCAATATTTTACAGAACCAGAGAGCATGGAGAGCCTCAAGTTCAACTGAGTGAAAAGTCACAGACATGGTTGGGTTTCTTCTACAAACCAGGTCAGCCAAACACCCAGGATGCCAGGTCATTTCACATTTTCAAAGGGTTGCAGGTCATGGGCTTTTCTTACCCTACTGATAATACCTGGTATGTTGCATGTTCTTCAGCAGAATCAAATCCTTGTCTCAAACTTTAATTGAGTAGATGTGTTATTTTATTTCTCACCAGAAAGCACTGTCTTAATTGATCAGGGACAGGATTTGGAATGAGACAGTGAGGGTTAGGGTTCTAGCTTCCTTGCTTGTTTGACTTACATAAAGCATTTTAAATTGCATTTTGTCTTTGTTTGGAAGATGGGAATGCTTTTACTCATCAGAGTCTACCCAACAGAGGTAGAATTTGGCATGTAAAGAAAATATTTTTCCTTCTTGGAGAAAGACTCCTAAATATCAGTTTATTACTCAACAACCAAATCTATGAAGATAGTTCTTCCTTTACAAAGCAAACGAGGCACAAAAAGTTACATGAAACATTTTTTTGTCTTTAAATAGAAATGAATACGTGTGCTAACATTTCTGGAAATTCAAAGCCATTCCTTAAATATCTGCCCCTAAGTATTCTCTGCTTGGAACTCCCCATCATTGTACTACTTCCCTTTCTTTTCACATCCTGTTTCATTCAGAACTGATATATTCATTCAACCAACAGGATTTATGAGAAGGCTGCTGTACTGGGTGCTGGAGATATTGTGGCAAATCAAACATGTTGGTAAACACTGACAGGTTAACAGGGAATAAATGAACCCAAGATGCTCCCCTGTCTCTATTCCATAATCAAGTAAGATGAGCACAGGATGTGGTCCAGTGGCTTGGCCATGTAGAGTCACTGAGGTCTTGACAACAGCAGGTAGGGTGGAGTGGAGGTTGTGACGCTTCCCATTCCTTCATTCCCTTATTTCATGTAATGTACTAACAGCCTAATATTTGCCAGGCACTGGGTTCATCTGTGAGTAAGACAGATACAAAGCTCCTGGACTCAGGGAGTTTAGAGTTGAGTGGGGAAGATGGAGATGTAAACAAGTAGGTAACCACAAAACGTAATGTGTTATGAAGAAAGCAAATAGGGGGCTGAGATCAGGAATGAGAAGGAAGACATATATAGTTGGTAGAGGAAGAAGTAATGTTTAGGCATACAAAATAAAAAGGCACCAGTCAGGTGAAGAACAAGGGAAGAGCATTCTAGGCAGCATGTGTCAAGGCCCTGAGGCCAGACAGAGCTTGGTGAACCTCACAATCAGTAAGCCATGGTGGAGGAAGCTGAGTCAGGAAGGAAGGCAGGGCTACAAGATGAAGCTGGCAGAGGGCACACCGTGTCTGTTCAGGGCTTGATGGGAAGTCACTAATATTTCTAAGTAAGGGAATGATGACGCAGTATATATTTCAGAACACTATCTGACCATGTTGTGAGGTGAGGGCTGGAGGAAGCAGAAAGATCATTAGGAGGTTTACTGTAGCATTCCTGGAAGGAGATAAGGGGCTTGAAATCGGGAGGTGATAGCAAGACAGACATGAACGGATCACAATCTGTTTTGTGGATAGAATCCCTAAGGACTGTATGTGGCAAGTGAGGAAAAGGAGGAATCAAGGAAGCTTGAGGGAGGAACAGGTTTGGGAGGAAGTCAGGGTCCTTCTTCAGTTCAGTTCAGTTCAGTCGCTCAGTCATGTCCAACTCTTTGCGACCCCATGAATCACAACATGTCAGGCCTCCTTGTCCATCACCAACTCCCTGAGTTCACTCAAACTCACGTCCATCAAGTCGGTGATGCCATCCAGCCATCTAGGACATGCCAAAAATAGAGATGCCTGTGAGAGACAGAGGGGTGATGTCGAGTAGAGATAACTGGATAATGATATGTGAGCAACCTGGGCTGGAAGTGAGCTATTTGTTCATCAACAGTCTATTAATTGTATTTAAATCCATGAGTGAATGAGACTATGTAAGGGAAGTCTGCCCAGAGAAAACAAAAGAGTTTCAAAGAGCAGGAGTTGGGAAGAGTACACTGTGGGGTTCTGGGTCATTGGCAGCCAGAGGAGTAGGAAGGAAGCCAGAAGGGGAACATTTGGAATCAAGAATGGAGAGGGCTTGCAGGAAGACCTGTGCCCAAAGATTGGAACATGTGAGCATTTGAATCAGAAAGGCACAGAACGATGGAGGTCAATGAAGACCCTGAAAAGAGTGTTGTCAGTGTCCTTGGTGCATTTGGACCCACGCCAGGCTGGAGCTGACTGAAGAATGGGCATGAGGAAGGGAAGGTATTAGAGACAACCTGGGTGGACTCAAGTTAGGAAATGAATGGAGCAGAGAAAGAGGGCAGCAGCTGAAGTGGGTATTTAGGATAAAGGAGATTTTTATTTTAAAACTGAAAGATGCAAGAGAAAGCCTATATGCCACTGAGAGTAATCTAGATAGAGAATTTAACTGAGGATGTGGGCTAGGAGATTGGGGAGAATGGAGAGGGAGAGACTGGACAGAGTGAGATGGAGGACAAAACCCCTGGAGTGGGAAGGACGCTTCAAGCAAGTGGCACGACCCTGGAAGGTTTGGAGAAGTCATCGTAGGAAGACAGGGGAGACCCTGTTCGATGAATGGTGGTGCTGGAGATAAAGAACCTGCCTGTCAAAGCAGGGAATGTAAGAGACATGGGTTTGATCTCTGGATCAGGAAAAGCCTCTGAAGGAGGGCATGACAACCCACCTTATTCTTGCCTGGAGAATCTCATGGACAGGGGAGCCTGGCAGGCTACAGTTAATAGGGTTGCAAAGAGCTGGACACGACTGAGCAACTAAGCACAGCATAGTATAGCACATAATAAACTCTCAATCAAGTTAAAACGAGGTACGAAGTGAGGAAAAGGCGAGAAGGAACAGTTTTGAGTGTGGAAGAGCCTATGCAAGATGCCCCCATGCCCCAGGCACTTTAGTTGAGGGCGATTTCTTTGCTCCCCGATAAGTCTGGCTGCTGACTCTGCAGGGAAGGGCTGGTGAAATGCAGAGAGGACTCTGGAAGGAGGAGGCTGCTGCACAGAATGCAGGGAGGAATGCCAGCATGGAGAGCCAGCAGATGGAGATCCATGTGGCCACAAAGTAAAATTTAGTTTAATGCATATTAAATTTGTTCAATTTTTTTAAAAGTCAGAGAAAAATCCCCTAAGTTATTTAGCTCTCTAACAGGAAGTCACTGTAGCTCTCTAACAGGAAGTCACTGTACGGATAGCTGAAGTGGGTTTTTAACACGGTTCTGCTAAAGGACACTAGAGGGCAGCATTGTTAAGAAAAAAAATCAACGGGTGTCTAAAAGCTTTTACTTGACTACCGGGGAAATGCATTTTTAAAGCATCCCAGCCAGAGCATCAGTTCTGAGTGGGGAAAATGACGTTAGGAAGCTCATCTAGTGCATTGCTTCCACCCGCCTCTGGGAAAGGATATGCAGACAAACAAACTGATTCAGTTTGGCAGTTCGGGACTGAATGTGGCTCCTGCTGCCCAGACTCCCCGCTTTTCCAGGAAGCCTCAGCACGAGTGGCTCTCAACTCTGACTGCACACAAAGGACCTGGGGAGCTTGGAAAACGACACTATCCAGGCTCCACAGAAGGTCTATTTTATCAGAATCTCTGGGGGTGAATCCAGGCATCAAGATTTTAAAAACTCATCCCAGATGATTGCATGTGCAGCCTGGGTTTAGGGTCGCTGCGCTTGTCTGCTAGTCCTAAAGTGTCCCTGGACCGCTAGCAGCAGCCCCTGGGAACCTGTCAGAAATGCAGGTCCTAGGGCCCCACCCCAGATGCTGTGCTGTGCTGTGTGCTTAGTCGCTCAGTCGTGTCCGACTCTTTGCGACCCTGTGGACTGTAGCCCACCAGGCTCCTCTGTCCATGGGATTCTCCAGGCAAGAGTACTGGAGTGGGTTACCTTGCCCTCCTCCAGGAGATCTTCCCAACTCAGGGGTTGAACCCAGGTCCCCCGCATTGCGGGCAGATTCTTTACAGCCTGAGCCACCAGGGAAACACCCCAGGAGCACTGAATTTCAAATCTGGGGCTTGAGTAGGGCCCAGCAGTCTGTGTTTAAAGCCACTCACAGACAATTCTAGTGCAAACTAAAGGTTAAGAAATGGCAACCCATTACAAGTATTCTTGCCTGGAAAATCCCATGGACAGAGGAGCCTGGTGGGCTACAGTCCTCAGGGTCGCAAAGAATCGGACACAACTGAAGCGACTTAGCACACACACGAAGGTTAAGAATCACTGATTTTATACCATCCGCACCATCCTCACAGGTGACATGCAGGCATGTACATAACCATGTATACATTGTAGTATGAATTAGAATCAAACCTGAATGATTTGAAGAAAACACAGAAATCCAGGTCCTAGTTTACTTCTTTGAGCCCCGGCCTTTGTATTATTTTCATTAGCTCTCAAATCTCAGTGTTTGAGAAACACTTCTAAACTATGGGAAAACTTGGTTAAATGTTTCCTGTGCACTGCTTTCCATTCTGCTGCTGTTGCTGCTAAGTCGCTTCAGTTGTGTCCGATTCTGTGCGACCCCACAGACGGCAGCCCACCAGGCTCCCTGTCCCTGGGATTCTCCAGGCAAGAACACTGGAGTGGGTTGCCATTTCCTTCTCCAATGCATGAAAGTGAAAAGTGAAAGTGAAGTTGCTCAGTCGTGTCTGACTCTTAGCGACCCCATGGACTGCAGCCTACCAGGCTCCATCGTCCATGGGATTTTCCAGGCAAGAGTATTGGAGTAGGGTGCCATTGCCTTCTCCGGCTTTCCATGCTGAAACCATCATTATTATTTAGCCCACAGTTCACAGACAGCTCTCTCTCTCTTATTTCCTGGATCCTTGGCACAGAACTAACTATGAAAGCTACAGGTCGAGTTTGTTTTCCTGAATATCCCATTCTCCATCTGTGAAGTGAGGATGTATTGATCCTGTGGAATTCTTTCAAAGCTTGACATGAGATAATGTATGTAGACCAACTGGTGACTCTAAAAGAGTAACACAGAGTAACAAGTAAGCAGGATGTGGGCCTGGTTGTTTCTCCTCAAATAAGCTCAGATTTTAACATTTTATTTTATTTTTTAAGTTGTTATTCTTCATTCAGTAACATAGGTCATCTGTTTAAAAATACGTATTTTATGTGAAAGGACTAAGTGAAACTACTTATTTTGAGTGAAAGAAACTTGCTGATAAATATGTTTACTTTTTAAATTGGCCCCCATGACTGAGTAACTAAAACATGCAGAAAATATCTGTTCACGTTAAACCTTTATCATGTGAAATTTTCCCTAGAACTTTGAAAGTTATATGCAAGTTGTTATACTGCATAAACAATAAACCATAGGGACTAAAGATACAAATAGGCACAAATTAAGTTTTTGATCAAATAAAATGTACTAAATCTGGCCATACAGACACATAATGATAAAAACAATAGAAACCTTAGAGATAATTCAGGGCAGCTTCTTCTTACTCTAGATGTGGAAACACGCTAGGAGTTCATTGTTTTAAGGCATAATTAAAGCACAAATGTTATTAACAATTATAAATATTTCAGTTATGCTTACAAAATTCTGAGAGTAAATCACAAAATAATAATTGTAACACATAGAGGAACTATATGTAACTTTATTATTTCCAAGTTGCCTGTAAATGTGTTATCATACTTTCATGATTTAAAAAATAGAAAAGAAAGAAGAGTCCCTAATAAGCAAAGCACCACTTTAAAATACTAACATGCTATAGGTTAATTCACAAATATTAGGTTTAACCAAGTACAATTTCCATTTTTAGAGGCCAAAAATGGTTGCTCTCTTTCAAGGGGAGTGGACTGCAGTGGAGGCTGGGGCACTGGTAGAATGTAGGGACTTGGTTTCATCAGAGGAGAAAAAACAGTTTTTACTCCAGATCAGCTGTTTGTTTGTTGTTTATCAAACTTCAGTTTATTTACTTATTTAACTTCAAAAGCTTGTGGTTTATATTCATGCTCTGTGACTTAGAGGTTTCCTCCTGGGTCTCTGTCAATCATTTACCATCTTGGCTATGGAGAAACCTCTCCCAGTGCTCAGCTGAGCATCAGCAGATAGAGGACCATCTTTTATCACTGGAATGCCTGTATCCATAAATGGAGTGATGCCATGTTTAGCCTTAAAGGTTTGCCTACTGTCTGAGGACAGGCCTGGCTCCATCTGCCTTCCAGAGCACACAAGAGACTCTGGGTTCTGGGTTTTGTCTCATCACTGTCATGAAGTTGGACATGTTCTCCAACCTTGCTGAATCTCAGTTTCTTCAACACAAATGACCAGACTGATATTAACTGAGCATATAATAACTTCTTTTAACTTATGTCCTTATAACAACTGTTTAGGTGGGTAATATTTTCATCTTTATTTTATTGATGATGAATCTGAGACTCAGAAAGGTAATTGCTTGGACAGGTTCTCAGTAGGTAGTATGTAAGGCCACTTTTAGCTTTAAAGTTCTGTGATTAGTTATCCTGCAAGGCTTTGTGCATAGTACACTGTGGGAGAAGGTAGGCTGGGGACAAAAAATAACAGGGCATTCACTTAATTGATTGCTTTGTATGTTTGTGAATGTGTGATGCCTTTGTGTGGGTCTGTTCATCCCTTTGCATTTAATTCATTGATGACTATAATTTATGATGTGTATGAATGACTTGACTATATAGAGCTTCTCCATCTTTGGCTGCAAAGAAGATAATCAATCTAATTTTGGTATTGACCATCTGGTGATGTTCATGTGTATAGTCTTCTCTTGTTTTATTGGAAGAGGGTGTTTGCTATGACCAGTGTGTTCTTTTGGCAAAACTCTGTTAGCCTTTTCTCTGCTTCATTTTGTTCACCAAGGCCAAATTTGCCTGTTACTCCAGGTATCTCTTGACTTCCTACTTTTGCATTCAGTCCCTATGATGAAAAGGACATCTTTTTTGGGTGTTAGTTCTAGAAGGTCTTGTATCAGCTTCTTCAGCATTACTGGTTGGGGCATAGAGTTGGATTATTGTGATAGTGAATGGTTTGCCTTGGAAACAAACAGAGATCTATACAGTCAGCAAAAACAAGACAGGGAACTCACTGTGTCTCAGATCATGAACTGCTTACTGCCAAATTCAGACTTAAACTGAAGAAAGTAGGGAAAACCACTAGACCATTCAGGTATGACCTAAATCAAATCCCTTACGATTATATAGTGGAAATGACAAATGATTCAAGGGATTAGATCTGATAGACAGAGTGCCTGAAGAACTATGGATGGAAGTTTGTGACATTTTACAGGAGGCAGTGATCAAGATCATCCCCAAGAAAAAGAATTGCAAAAAGGCAAAATGATTGTCTGAGGAGGCCTTACAAATGGCTGCGAAAAGAAGAAAAGCAAAGGCAAACAAGCAAAGGAAAGATATACCCACTTGATTGCAGAATTCTAAAGATCATCAAGGAAAGATAAGAAAGACTTCCTCAGCAATCAATGCAAAGAAACAGAGGAAAACAATAGAACAGGAAAGACTAGAGATCTCTTCAAGAAAATTAGAGATACCAAGGGATATTTCATGCAAAAATGGGCACAATAAAGGACAGAAATAGTATGGACCTAACAGAAGCAGAAGATATTAAGAGAGGTGGCAAGAATACACAGAAAAACTATAAAAAAAGGATCTTCATGACCCAGATAATCATGATGGTGTGATCACTCACCTAGAGCCAGACATCCTGGAGTGCAAAATCAAGTGGGCCTTAGGGAACATCACTATGAACAAAACTAGTGGAGGTGATGGAATTCCAGTTGAGCTATTTCAAATCCTAAGAGATGATGCTGTGAAAGTGCTGCACTCAATAAGCCAGCAAATCTGGAAAACTCAGCAGTGGCCACAGGACTGGAAAAGGTCAGTTTTCATTCCAATCCCAAAGAAGGGCAATGCCAAAGAATGTTCAAACAATTGCACAACTGCACTCATCTCACACACTTGCAAAGTAATGCTCAAAATTCTCCAAGCCAGGCTTCAACAGTACATGAACTGTGATCTTCCAGATGTTCAAGCTGGATTTAGAAAAGGCAGAGGAACCAGAGATCAAATTGTCAACATCTGCAGGATCATAGAAAAAGCAAGATAATTTCAGAAAAACATCTACTTCTGCTTTATTGGCTATGCAAAAGCTTTTGACTGTGTAGATCACAACAAACTGTGGAAAATTCTTCAAGAGATGGGAATACCAGACCACCTGACCTGCTTCTTGACAAATCTGTATGCATGTCCAGTTAGAACTGGACATGGAACAACAGACTAGTTCCAAATAGGAAAAAGTGTACGTCAAGGATGTATACTGTCACCCTGCTTATTTAACTTATATGCAGAGCACATCATGAGAAATACTGTGCTGGATGAACAGAGCTGGAATCAAGATTGCCAGGAGAAATACCAATAATCTTAGATATGCAGATGACACCAACATTATGGCCGAAAGCGAAGAACTAAAGAGCCCCTTGATGAAAATGAAAGAAGTGAGTGAAAAAGTTGGCTTAAAGCTCAACATTCAGAAAACTAAGATCATGGCATCTGATCCCATCACTTCATGGCAAATAGATGGGAAAATGGTGGAATGGAAACAGTGTCAGACTTTATTTTTTGGAGGCTCCCAATCACTGCAGGTGGTAACTGCAGCCATGAAATTAAAAGACACTTGCTCCTTGGAAGAATACTTATGACCAAACTAAACAGAATATTAGAAAGCAGAGACATTACTTTGCCGACAAAGATCTGTCTAGTCACATCTATGGTTTTTCAAGTAGTCATATATGGATGTGAGAGTTGGACTGTAAAGAAAGCTAAGCGCTGAAGAATTGATGCTTTTGAACTGTGGTGTTGGAAAAGACTCCTGAGAGTCCCTTGGACTGCAAGGAGATCCAACCAGTCAATCCTAAAGGAAATCAATCCTGAATATTCATTGGAAGGACTGATGTTGAAGCTGAAACTCCAATACTTTGGCCACCTGATGGAAGAACTGACTCCTTGGAAAAGGCCCTGATCCTGGGAAAGACTGAAGGTGGGGGGAGAAGGGGATGACAGAGGATGAGATGGTTGGATGGCATCACTGACTCGATGAACATGAGTTTGGGCAAGCTTTGGGAGTTGATGATGGACAGGGAAACCTGGCATGCTGCAGTCCATGGGGTTGCAAAGTGTCAGACATGATTGAACAACTGAACCAAACTGAAGTATCCCTAAGTTCCGAAGTGAGGTACTAGGTCACCTGTGTAGGACTAGTTACAAAAAAGGGATGGCCATCCTTAGGCCAATCTCTACCTTAAAAGAATCAGTGGGTGGAGGTGGGGGTTGAGAGACACTTTATTTGGGCTTATTTGAGTTCTGTGGCATTTTCCGACCTTCCTCTGTGATGCCACTCTCCCTAGTCCATCTTTTGCTTTGTATCAAACTGAATAAGCTCCAAAACTGAAAAATCCCATTTGCAGAACTTGCAAATAAAGACAGCTTCCTGCTGTAAGGACTGAATGCTGTGATTTTGTCCCCAACAGGCAGTCCTGGAGATTCTGCTCATTCCTTGTTCAGCTCGCCGATACAGAGGAGGAGACTGCCTGATGCTGAGTACTTCTAATATTATTTCTTCCTGCATCAGACATGTGCTCTTTAATCTTGGCAAAAAGCAAATGTTCATTTTATATTTAGATAAGGATGGCCAAGTGACTTGCTTAAGGCAATGACCTAGCTTTCTTATCTTTCAATACTTCTCCATCCTCATCATTTCTCTGTAATCCTCTTATCACTATGTTCAGTCTTTCCAGCTTCTCACCTGGAATCCTGCCTGCTGACATGCCAAGAAATAATGGAGAATATGGATCATAAAATTGCACCTCCTCCTTCAACATAATTTAGCATGGTGCCTACTATTTCCTATTAAAACTGGGTGTTTTCAAACTTTTGGAATCCTTCTGTTTGGGCAATAACTAACTGGTGGTAATTAAAGAGGTGATTTCTGTTCTGATGAAAGGGAGGCAGCATTCACAAGGAATAGAGAGTACAGTGCTTTCTGGCACAGATCAAATTCTATAGGATTTGTGAACAGTGGAATGCATTCTAATTCATTTAAAAACATTTGAGAACTTCCCTGGTGATACAGTAGATAAAAATCTGCCTGTTAATGCAGGGGATATGGGTTCAATCCCTGGTCCAGGAAGATTCCAAATGCCTCAGAGCAATTAAGACTGCACCACAGCTACTGAGCCTGTGTGCCCTAGAGCCTGAACTCTGCAACAAGAGGACAGACCGCAAGAGAAGCCCGCATTCCATGACGAAGAGGAGCCCCCACTCGCCGCAATTAGAGAAAGCCCACATGAGCAAGCAAGACTCAGTGCAGCCAAAAATTAAATAAATAAATAAAATTATTTAAAAAATGAAAACATTTGAAAGGAGAACAATTAAACTCATTGCCTTAAATTTTGTCTAGAGTGAGGCAACAAATAAACAGATTTAAAGAAACAAACAAGCAAATCTAAGTGAACTGAAACTTTGGAGTTTAATTTGTTTCCTAGATACCTGACTTGTATCTTCATCTGTGAAGCTAAAAGTTATATGGCATTAGTGGATTATTTCCTGAGATTTCTTTTGACAGTGTTACTAGTCAATCTTTAAAAAAGCATGTTTAATAGTTTGAATATGTATATTCTCTCATGTGGAGATCTCTCTGATAAATTTTAAAAATTAAAATTTGGGAAAAGATCTCTTTTCTTCTAAAACATTAAAAGTTTTGCTTTTGTTAATTAAGCCCCACAAATTTTATCATAGAATTCAGCTGTCTTGGTCCATTTGGGCTGTTGTTACATATATGTGTTTGTTATGTTCAGCTGTTCAGCTGTGTTTGACTCTTTGCAACCCCATGGACTATAGCCACCAGGCTCCTCTGTCCATGGAATTTTCCAGGCAAGAATATTGGAGCAGGTTGCCATTTCCTATTCCAGGGAATCTTCCTCACCCAGGGATCTAGCCTGAGTCTCTTATGTCTCCCGCCATGACAGGTAGATTCTTTACCACTGAGCCACTTGGGAACCCCTATAACAAATATACTATATATACACACACACACACACACACACACACACACATATATATACACACATATGACAAAATATCACAGATGGCTTAAATAGCAAACATTCATTTCTCACAGTCCGGAGCATGGGAAGTCTAAGGTCAAGGCACTGGCAGATTTATTATCTGGTGAGAGTTGTCTTCCTGGTTCATGGACAGCCAACTTCTCACTGTATTGTCACATGATGGAAGGGGTAAGGCAGCTGTCTGTGGTCTCTTTTATAAGGGCATTAATCACTTTCATGAGGGCTGCACCCTCTTGGGCTAGTCACTTACTAAGGCCCTGTTAGTAGCATCACTTTGGGGGTTAGGTTTCAACATATGAATTATGCAGGGACACAAACATTCTCACTACAGCAACAGCCTAGAAAATTCTCAAAGCAAGGGTTATCATCTGCTTATCTCTTCCACAGATGACATTCCCATGAACACCTGATTCTGAATAACCAGATTTTTTTTTCTAGTGAATGTACCAGGATGAATGATCTACAAAATGTATGCAGAAATAAATAAGGAAATTAATCTGCCATGTACATTTATTTGATAGAACCAATTTATTCTAATTTTAGAGTAACTAGGTAAAACAGTCCTTATATACTCCATGGATGGAGGAGCCTGGTAGGCTGCAGTCCATGGGGTCACTAAGAGTCGGACACGACTAAGCGACTTCACTTTACTTTTCACTTTCATGCATTGGAGAAAGAAATGGCCACCCACTCCAGTGCTATTGCCTGGAGAAGCCCAGGGATGGCAGAGCCTAATGGGCTGCCATCTATGGGGTCACACAGAGTCGGACATGACTGAAGCGACTTAGCAGCAGCAGCAGGTAAAACAGTCCTTATATACTAGGAACAATTATGGTAGAAAATTCTGATATATGACTATAACATGTATCAGCACAAATAGAAAGACATGATAGAAGTTATACTTTCAATCAGCTATAATGCATAAAAGATCTGAAAATTTGAGAATTATTAGCTTTTTACTTTGTGATCCTCTTGAGTTGTGGGTTGTAGTTCTTCTCACTGAGAAATGAGGATGTTTCAAACTTCCTTGTTTGAAACAATTAGGTTTCAGGGCTTTTTTTTTAATGGAAGAAGTTATTGAAAACTCATTAGAAAGTTCTTAAATTGTAAAAGAAATTTATTGGCTCTTGTCACTGTAAATACAGAGGTCAAACAAACTTCAGAATTGGTAGTTACAACAACCAAGTTGTTGAGAATCAACTTTTCTAACTCTCTGCTATCCCCTGGGTTGGTTTCCCTCATGACATCAGGGTCGCTCTTGGTGGTATTTACGGTGGTGTGGTTTTTTTTTAATCTATACTCAGCAGGGCCCTTTTGCCTCAGTATTCCAACATTCCTGAGAGTCATTCTAATTAGGTTGCTTCAGTCACATGAGCCAGTGACTCTAGTCGGGCTGATTGTGTTAACACAATCCAGAGCTCATCTCGGAACTGAGGTCCAGTCAAAAGAAAGGAAGCAGCCCTCCTCTGGGTCAACTGGGAAGGGTCATCGCCCACCTGAAAATGTGGATACCTGAGGAGTGATGTCTACTGGGCAGACAATCAACTATTTTCACTATGCTCAGAAAGGGTCTTGCTGGGCACACCACCAAGAAAGGCCCGGGGAGAGTGCAAATCTACTGAGTGCCTACTATGTGCTGGGCACTTTACCAACATTATTGCATTTGAATTTTACTATAGCCCTGTGAGGTGGTGTCATCACACTTCCATTTTACATTTGAAGCAATTGAAGCTCAAAGAAAGATGAAAAAGTTGATGAAGCCAGATTTGTACATTTCCTCTAAAACTAGCCCCATGAACATTCCCCTTCCTTTTCATCTATATTTGTATATTTTAAAACATGTGTTACAGTTCAAGGAACTTTTGTTTTTTATTATTTATTTATTTTGACCACACCACACAGCATGTGGGATCTTAGTTCCCAGACCAGGAATTGAACCTTTGCCCCCTGCATTGGAAGCAGAGTCTTAACCACTAGATAACATGGGAAGTCCTCTATATTTGTATATTTTATTCCCACTCTTTTGATTATGCTATTTGAACCATGTAGAGGCTTAAACTATCTCTGTCAACTGAGGAAAAAGCCTTTAGGCCTATCAAAAGGAAATGCAAAACAGATAAAGAATAGTTTTCTAAATGTTCACTGTAATGTAAAGATGTAAAGTCACTCAGTCGTGTCCGACTCTTTGTGACCCCATGGACTGCAGCCCACCAGGCTCCTCAGTCCATGAGATTCTCCAAGTAAGAACTGGAGTGGTTTGCCATTTCCTTCTCCAGGTGATCTTCCCGACCCAGGGATCGAACCCGGGTCTCCAGCATTGGAGGCAGACGCTTTAACCTCTGAGCCACCAGGGTTCACTGAGACACTAAAAAATAAATTTAACAAAAATCCACCCATTCTACATGGTGCCTAATATTTCTGTATCCATTATCAGTGGTTATTTTTATACTTGGGAGCATCTGTCATTGCCTTGTAGATTACCTGACTCAAGTCCCAAATTTCTGATCTTTTAAATTGTGTGACTGTCAACCTCATCGGTCAGACAGTCAGATGTGGAAAGCTGACATTAGCTTCTTATTCTATTATCCTATCTGGAGCTTTTATTTATACAACTGTCTGGTATCAGCTTCTTGGGACAGGCTTTAAACTTTACTTTAAAAGGAATTTTATCTTCTGGAGGAAAGAATAAAGCAAGGCAACTTGGCAGAGGATTGATAAGAGTAAAAATGTTTACCCTAATGAGATTTTCTACTGGCAAATCCAGTTTCATGCTGTAACAGGAAGCAAACTTTATTGCTTCTTTAAAAGTGTAGAGCTGGATTTACTTCCTGATTCTACCACGGGAGACGTCTGGAAGGAGATGCTGTCTTAATCTTAATGATATTGAAACCTCTATGCCTACAGCAGATGCAACTCACTGGCAGCCCCAAATCCATTTTGGCTCTGTAGCGCTTATCTATATTTGTCAGGTATCTGGAAATTAAACAAAAGGCGACTTTTAAACTTGACATGGAGCGGAATGATTTTCTCAGCTTTTCATTGAACTACCTGGTAAAAAGAGGAGCTACTCACTCTGTGAATATTTCCAAATGAGGCACCTGCTGTTCTCTATGTTCAAATGTAAGCCAGGCCCAGAAGTAGCTGGGCAACATTCACTGCAAAAGCCACTGCAGAGGAGGCTGGCTTGTCCCCAGGCACGCCCACTTTTCTTCCTTGTGCCTACTTCACTCTTCTACATTTGTTTGCTTATCTAGGACTCTTAATCTCTCTTTTTATGTGGCCTTTCTTTCCCATTTCTGAGTTTCTCTACCTCCCACTCAAAGATGGCTGTTTCGCCTTATTTTCTTCACTAGAACTATTTCATAGATGGTGCTTCTTAAATATTCTGACCACATGACCCACTAAGGTGGGCACAGAAGCAAATACTATTAGAAGGCCTTGGCTTTAGCACAGAAATTTATGCAAATCTCTATTCTATACCATAGTAAAACATTCACTTTAAAGCAATATGTTCTTATTTATAAATCTTTGACTTTATAAAACTTTATCATGGAAGGAAAAGGTCTCAAGTCTACTCTGGCTTTTGTCCAGCTCCCCTCAGCCACCCAGAGCCACCTCATCCATGCCCAGCATACTTCCTGGCCTCAGGGGAAAGGCTTGCCTGCCTGTGAGGCAAAGAGCAATGAGATAGTCAGTGACTGAAAAGGTGGAATTAATTGTCCTTCTTGGGGACTGGTCTTTAGACACACAGCCTTAGTTTGACCTAATCCTTTATGCTCTGAACTTTTATATATTTCTATGCCATGTTTTGGAGAAGGCAATGGCACCCTACTCCAGTACTCTTGCCTGGAAAATCCCATGGACGGAGGAGCCTGGTGGGCTGCAGTCCATGGGGTCGCTAAGAGTCGGACACGACTGAGCAACTTCACTTTGACTTTTCACTTTTGTGTATTGGAGAAGGAAATGGCAACTCTCTCCAGTGTTCTTGCCTGGAGGATCCCAGGGACAGGGGAGCCTGGTGGGCTGCCGTCTATGGGGTTGCACAGAGTTGGACACGACTGAAGCGACTTAGCAGCAGCAGCAGCAGCAGCAGCGCATATAAAGTCCTTGGCTTATTCTAAACACTTTATGTATATTAACTCATTTTATTGGCACTACAGTCTTGTAGTGTATGTCTGTTGTTCTTATTATCTTGTTTTGCCTGTGAAGAAACTGAGGCACAATAGAGGGAGTAAATTACTCAAGATTATCCAGCTAGGGTGTACTGGGCCCAGGATTTGAAAGTAAGCACTCTGGCTCCTGTCTGCTTTTAACCACAAATAACACTTCAGCAAGTTAGAAGTGAAAGACTTGTGTCCAGTGAAGAGAACCCAGAGGGCCTGATAGAACATTATGGTTACATTTAAGGAGTGAAATGTTGATTGCAGAGCTCTTTTGGGAACCACAAGAATCTTCCTCTGTTTCCTGAGAGCAGCATGTTATATACCGCCGCCCAGAGTGCGTGTGACCACCTAGTGCTTCTCTGGGACTTGGCAACACTCCCTGTTTGGCCTTCACTGCCATGCAACGTTTATACATGAACCTCTTTCAATGCAGGAAAAGCTGAAGGACAGACAGACTTGACAGAGAGAATTGCTGTCTATGACATACGGCAGGAAAAGGCAGTGCTAAATAGAGAAAGAGGTATCATGCTGTACAAGTGAAGAGGGCGAGCTATTAATCCCATCATGGCTTCCATGGCTGCTTCTGTTTTTTAAAGAAAGAGCGATGTTTTGCAAAAAATATTTATTGTGCTTCTCAGTCAATTAAAAATACATTGGTCAATATATAAAACAAGTACCTGTACTACCAAGCTCATATATTATAAAATATATTTAATGGTATCTACATCTTGGCTTCACTATACTATTCCACACTGAAAGAAACCAAGACTCCTTAGAGAAATGGCTGATTACAGGGCTGGGGAAAGCACAGGTGAGTTTGGAACACTTTGTGCTGGGAAGCCAAAAAAGTCCTTAAAAAAAGATGGAGACATGTCAAAAAGACACAAAAGACGTGTCAAAGATGTGTCAAATGGCCATATTTGGGATAATTGCAGCAACAAATTAATGATGGTAATGATTCATAAATTATAGAAAAAATCATCCGTGAGTTCATACTGATAAAAATAACTGAATAAAATTATTCAGTAGTTGAATAAGTAAATGAATGGAGGAGAAGGGGAAGCTCTTCCTTGCAGTAGAATGCGAACTAAAAAATTTAGAACAAATGATGGAAACAGAAAAATCACCCTTTAGCCAACACCACAGTACTAGTTCAGACATCAGTGAAGAGTACTAAAATCAAGTAGGCATAATTGTGATGAGAAACAAGATATTTGCATAGTTTCAAAGTGTCCCTCTCAAAGATACTCATTGGGGATATAAATATAAACACACACACACATACACAAACACATACATCTAATATATACTAAAGGAAAAGGTACAAACTAGGAGAAAGCTGGTAAATGTCACCTTAACCAAGAGAGTAAAGCATCATCAGGAATGGGAAAATGTGACAGTATGTACCCCCTGCTATATTACACAGCATCATTTCTGTGGTACTCTTGCCAATGCCTAACCTGAATTTAATCACTAGTGGACATCTGAAAAACTCCAGTCATGGGACATTCTGAAAAATAACGGCTAATAGTCTTCTAAAGTATCAAAATTACAAAAGACAGAGTAAGGAACTGATGCAGCTTAAAGGAGACCAAAGACACATTACAATGAACAGCAACATGTAAATTTTGAGTTGATTTCAACCAGAAAAGAATATTAGTGGGATGGTTAGAGAAATATGAATATGATCCATAGATTAAACAATATTATTGTATCAATGTTAATTTCCAGATTTTGATACTTACATAAAGGTTATATAGAGCTTCTCTGGTGGCTCAGATGGTAAAGAATCTGCCTGCAATGCAGGAGACCTGGGTTCAATCCCTGGGTTGGGAAGATCCCTTTGAGAAGGAAATAGCAACCCACTCCAGTATTCTTGCCTGGGAAATCCCATGGACACAGAAGTGTCTTGGGCTACAGTCCATGAGATCACAAAGAGTCAGGCATGACTAAGTTATTAACACAGTGGTTATATAAAATGCTAACACTTAAAGACAGAACTGGACATGGAACAACAGACTGGTTCCAAATAGGAAAAGGGGTATGTCAAGGCTGTATATTGTCATCCTGCTTATTTAACTTATATACAGAGTACATCATGAGAAATGCTGGGCTAGATGAAGCACAAGCTGGAGTCAAGATTGCTGGGAGAAATATCAATAACCTCAGATATGCAGATGACACCACCCTTATGGCAGAAAGCAAAGAAGAACTAAAAAGCCTCTTGATGAAAGTGAAAGAAGAGAGTGAAAAAGTTGGCTTAAAGCTCAACATTCAGAAAACTAAGATCATGGCATCCGGTCCCATCGCTTCATGGCAAATAGATGGGGAAACAGTGGTTGACTTTATTTTGAGGGCCTCCAAAATCAGATGGTGATTGCAGTCATAAAATTAAAGATGCTTGCTCCTTGGAAGGAAAGTTATGACCAACCTAGATAGTATACTAAAAAGCAGAGACATTACTTTGCCAACAAAGGTCCGTCTAGTCAAGGCTATGGTTTTTCCAGTGGTCATGCATGGATGTGAGAGTTGGACTATAAAGCTAGAGCCAAAGAATTGATGCTTTTGAACTGTGGTGTTGGAGAAGACTCTTGAGAGTCCCTTGGACTGCAAGGAGATCCAACCAGTCCCTCCTAAAGGAGACCAGTCCTGGGTGTTCATTGGAAGGACCGATGTTGAAGCTGAAACTACAGTACTTTGGCCACCTGATGTGAAGAGCTGACTCAGAAAAGACCCTGATGCTGGGAAAGATTGAGGGCAGGAGGAGAAGGGGATGACAGAGGATAAGATGATTGGATGACATCACTGACTCAATGAACTTGAGTTTGGGTAAACCCCGGGAGTTGGCTATGGACAGGGAGTCCTGGTGTGCTACAGACCATGGGGTCGCAAAGAGTCGGACACGACAGAGCAACTGAACTGAAACTGAAAACACTTACGGAATCTAAGTATGGGGTAGATAGGAATCTTCTATATATTTTTGCTGCTTTTTAATGTCTGAAATTAAACCAGTGGATAGCTTAAAAACAGAAAAGATAAAATATACACAACAAATAAAAACTTTAAAAATAATGATATATAAAATAAGTGGAAATTATGTTTTCTTTTCATCTTACCATGGGTTATCTGGCACAGCCTGCTTTGGAGGCCACCAAGGGAGGGAGTCTGGCATGGTTTGTTTAGGAAGTGCTGGGTGGGTCTCTGGTGCTGGCATATTTCTGGAGGGATGTGATGAGAAATGGGTTGGCTTCTCATCATGGAATCCGGGTAGGAAAATTAGCACTGAATGTGTATTTCTAACCTCCTAGCACTGTGCCTGGACTTGACAGCCACAGTATCATTGTTAATATTGACAACTCAATACCATTGGCATTTTTATCTCACTTCTGTGTATGTGTGTGGTTATTGTTTTAATCTCTAGCTTTATCAAAGTAACACACACAGAGTGTTTAAAGAGTCAATGCCAAAAGGCTCGTAAACAAAGCAGCATCCTTTCTACTGTGCCTGCACCCCAGAGGTGGAAACCACGTCCAGCATATATGTAACTGTTTATTCTGATATTAATCCTATGTTTCTCAACAATATGTACACATTACTCTCTTGGCCCAGCTTTGTAAAGACATTATCCACTGACTTCTTTTGGAGGTGAGAGTTTTAGCTCCTGCCATACACCTGTCTATCCTATCTTCCCAATATATTCACATCTCAGTTTAGGGTTCAGCTCATATTCTCTGTGTTCATTTCAATGCCTGATGCTTAATGTCCACTGCTGAGCAGAGTAGTTTACAATGATTACAATTCCTGTCTTCTATACCTTTTCATTTTCCTTTAGTTGACAATTACTTCATTATACTTCCCATAGTTTGTGCAAATATCATGGCAACCCACTCCAGTATTCTTGCCTGGAGAATTTCATAGACAGAGGATCCTGGTGGGCTATGGTCCATGGAGTTGCAGAGTTAGACATGACTGAGCAACTTTCTCTAAAGATACAGCTTTCTGTTTTGGTTAAGTCTGTGGGAAATTCAGTTCCCCGTTTTTCCTGGCAACATCCCATCTAAGGCCCCCATCCTCCCATCACAGCCTGCGCTGGTGAGCTCTGTGCCTGCCTCACGTTGCTTCTAGCTATGTCATCCTGGAAATTCCCTTTTCCACTTGAATGAGCTGGATCCATGGCTTCCTCTTCATTGCTCTCTTTTTCCTCTTTTTTTTTTTTTTAATGGTGGAGCCAATTTTCAAGTAGCTTTTGAAGAATTATGTTTGGGAGATAAGAAAGTCAAAAAGATATTATTTCCTCACTCCTGGTTGACAGGTTGCCTTCCATTTTTTTTTGCTTAGAACTTTGAAACCTTGTTGCATGATGTTCTGGATATCAGTTTTGCTGTTGAGAACCCCTGCTGCTGCTGCTAAGTCACTTCAGTCCTGTCCGACTCTGTGTGACCTCATAGACGGCAGCCCACCAGGCTCCCCCATCCCTGGGATTCTCCAGGCAAGAACCCCTAGACAATCCTTATTCTCAGTGGTTTTTGTGTACATGCTATGAATTCTCAGACTATTTTAGGATGTTTTCCTTATCTTTCCACTTGTGAATTTCATTATAACATTATTTTGTATGGGACTTGATCTATTTATTGTCTTGGGTACTTGTGGGCACCACTGATCTAGAGATTCATGTTCTTTAAATTTGGAATTTTTTTTTTTCCTTTTGATAACTACCTCTCTTCCATTTAGGGATTCCCTGGTGGCTCAGATAGTAAAGAGTCTGCCTGCAAGGAGGGAGACCCGAGTTTGATTCCTGAGTCGGGAAGATCCCCTGGAGAAGGAAAGGGCAACCCATTCCAGTATTCTTGCCTGGAAAATTCCATGGCCAGAGGAGCTTTGTGGGCTACAGTCCATGGCGTAGCAAAGAGTCAGACATGACTGAGCGACTTCACTTTCACTTCCATTTTATCTATTTTCTCTCTAAAGGTCTTTTAGTTAAATGTTAGACTTCCTGGATATAATCTTATTATTATTAATATTATTTTTTTGCTACTTCTCCAACCAGGGATTGAACCTAGGCCCTCTGCAGTGAAAGCCCAGAATCCTAACCACTAGACCACTAGGGAATTCCCAAGAATCTTAATTTTCTTATCTTTTCACTTCTATTATCCATTTTTACCCCTACTGTCTGGAATATTTCCTTAAATTTAATATCCAACATCTTTATTGACTTTTTAAAAAATTAGCTACTATATTTTTAATATTTAAGATGTTTTCTACTTCTGTTGTTTTTGTTCTCTTTGATCCTGTTCTTGTTTCATTGATATAATATCTTCTCTTATCTCACCAAGTATATTAATTATAGTTTCTTTGAACATTTTTATATCTCTCTGCATTACTCTGTTTTCTTTTCTTCTATTTACTTGAGCTCTTTTTTTTTCTTTTCTCCTTCAGATCAGCAGCTTTCTTTGAATGTCAGGTGATTCTTGGATTTCTGTTCACATTTAAGAGTAAAGCACTAAAATTGTGCATGGATAGCATTTGTCACTGTGGGAGCAATTAAGGCACCTGCCACTTTTTCCCAATGGAATTTTCTTCCACAAAAATATCAAGATTTTTAAGATTTTTTTTTCTGGGATAGTTAATTTTCTCCAGAGTAATATTCTATTATTTTCTGTTTGGGAAAGTGTCTCTTGGTTGTTAGCGACCTGGAGGTAAATGAGAGGAGAGGAGGTCTAGGGATCTCAAAATTTATAATTTTTTTTTTCAGCCTGGCTTCACCTTCCTCTGTGTCTGGTACCCCTCAGACTACAGCATCTAAACTGTTTCTTGATGTAATGTATCTCTTGCCTCCTTCATTGGAGGAGAAAGGCAGGACCCTGCCTCCAGACCTGGGGACCTAGAGCTCTAATGGTTCCATAAAGTTTTTTTAACAACTACCTTGTTTCTAGTTCACACCTAACTTTCATCTTCGGTGGCTTTTGTGCCTCTAATGCTTTAACCATTCTGAGGTTTTCTGAGGTTGTGCCATACAAATTAACTTGCTTCTTACCTATAGGTACACTTTGAATAAATCTTTCCTCAGTTTTAGTAAGTCATTTTCAATTCCTCCATCCCTATTCCATTTTCATAAATATTCTCCAGGTTTCCAGTTGTCTGCTACTTTCATCAGAAAGAAAGTTTCTTTTTCTGCTCCTTGTATGTTATTTCAGTTCAGTTCAGTAGTTCAGTCATGTCAGAGTCTTTGCAACCCCATGGACTGCAGCAAGCCAGGCCTCCCTGTCCATCACCAACTCCTGCAGTTTACTCAGACTCATGTCCATTGAGTCAGTGATGCCATCCAACCATCTCATCCTCTGTCATCCCCTTCTCCTCCTGCCATCAATCTTTCCCAGCATCAGGGTCTTTTCCAATGAGTCGGTTCTTCCCATCAGGTGGTCAAAGAATCAGAGTTTCAGCTTCAGCATCAGTCCTTCCAATGAACATTCAGGACTGATTTCCTTTAGGATGGACTGGTTGGATCTCCAAAATCACTGCAGATGGTGACTGCAGCCATGAAATTAAAGACGCTTGCTCCTTTGAAGAAAAGCTATGACCAACCTACACAGCATATTAAAAAGCAGAGACATTACTTTACCAACAAAGGTCCGCTAGGCAAAGCTATGGTTTTTTTCAGTAGTCATGTATGGATTTGAGAGTTGGAGTATAAACATTTTTTGGCATTGACCTTCTTGGGATTGGAATGAAAACTGACCTTTTCCAGTCCTGAGGTCACTGCTGAGTTTTCCTGATTTGCTGGCGTATTGAGTGAGCACTTTCACAGCATCATCTTTTACGATTTGAAATAGCTCAACTGGAATTCCATCTCCTCCACTAGCTTTGTTCATAGTGATGCTTCCTAAGGTCCACTTGATTTCACATTCTAGGATGTCTGGCTCTAGGTGAGTGATCACACCATCATGATTATCTGGGTCATGATCTTTTTTGTACAGTTCTTCTGTGTATTTTTGCCAGCTCTTCTTAATATCTTGTGCTTCTGTTATGTCCATACCATTTCTGTCCTTTATTGAGCCCATCTTTGCCTGAAATGTTCCCTTGATATCTCTAATTTCCTTGAAGAGATCTCTAGTCTTTCCCCTTCTATTGTTTTCCTCTATTTCTTTGCACTGATCACCAAGGAAGGCTTTCTTATCTTTCCTTGCTGATCTTTGGATCTCTGCATTCAAATGGGCATATCTTTCCTTTTCTCCTTTGCCTTTCACTTCTCTTCCTTTCTCAGTTATTTGTAAGGCCTCCTCAGACAACCATTTTGCCTTTTTGCATTTCTTTTTCTTGGGGATGGTCTTGATCACTGCCTCCTGTACAATGTCATAAACCTTCATCCATAGTTCTTCAGGCACTCTGTCTATCAGATCTAATCCCTTGAATCTTTTATCATTTCCACTGTATAATCATAAGGAATTTGATTTAGGTCACACCTGAATGGTCTAGTGGTTTTCCCTACTTTCTTCAATATAGGTCTCAATTTGGCAATAAGGAGTTCATGATCTGAGCCACAGTCAGCCCCTGGTCTTGTTTTTGCTGACTGTATGGAGTTTCTCCATCTTTGGCTGCAAAGAATATAATCATTCTGATTTTGGTATTGGATCATCTGGTGATGTCCATGTGTAGATCTTCTCTTGTGTTGTTGGAAGACCAGTTGTTATTTTTGTTATGAGCAGTGTGGTCTCTTGGCAAAACTCTGTTAGCCTTTGCTCTGCTTCGTTTTGTACTCCAAGGCCAAATTTACCTGTTACTCCATGTATCTCTTGACTTCCTACTTTTGCATTCCCGTCCCCTATAATGAAGAGGACATCTCTTTTGGGTGTTAGGGCTATTTATTGGGTGGTTTTTTGCAGAGGCTTTTTTTTTTTGTAAAGAGGGCAGAAATATATTACTTGGTCTTCCTAAATCAAGAGGTTTCCTCACTTTTCCAGGTGAGGAAAACAAGACTCAGAGATCAGATGGCTTTCATTTCCTCATCCACTCCATATTTCACCCAAACGGCTCTTTGTCAAAGTTATTGACGATCTCCACACTATAGACACCAATGAACAATTTTCAGTTCTCACCTTACTTGACCTATCAGTAGCATCTGATACAATTTATTACTTCCTCCCCCTTGATATATTTTCTTTACCTTATCCTTGAGCAGCACACTCTTCT
This sequence comes from Aepyceros melampus, assembly GCA_006408695.1. Taxonomy (NCBI): domain Eukaryota; kingdom Metazoa; phylum Chordata; class Mammalia; order Artiodactyla; family Bovidae; genus Aepyceros; species Aepyceros melampus. Next base: position 413,647 of record SJXQ01007770.1, read on the forward strand.
CCCCATGCCCACAACTTCCTAATACTGGAATCTCCAGATCTTAGTCCTTTGTCCTTTCTTTCTCTATTCTTTTTCATATTTTTAAAATCTTTCTTTGTAGTTTTACTCCCAGTGTGATTTTATCAGTTCTCAAAGTATTAATACCATTTACATGCAGATAACCTCCAAATCTGCATCTCCATCCCAAGGTTGTCTCCTGGGTTTCAGATTCAGTCCAACAGCCTGCTCAACATCTCCACTTAGATGTCTCATGAACATCTCAACCTCAAGATGACCAAGCCCAGACTCCCGACCTTCCCCAACAAGCCACCATCACCTGTGGTATGCCCCACATCGGCTGACGGCAACTCCATTCTTCTGCTTACTCAGGTCAAAAACCTTGGCATCACTCTTCACTCCTTTCTTTCTGCCACACCCACATCTAGTTCACCAGGAACTTCTGACTCTACATCAATACTTCTTCACATTAGACCACCTTTACACTTCCACGCTAGCGCCTTCCTCTGCGCCACCATCATCTCTCACCTGTGTGCCTGTGTGCTTAGGTGCTTAGTTGCATCTCTTTGCGACTTCATGGACTGTAGCCCACCAGACTCTTCTATCCATGGGATTTTCCAGGCAAGAACCCTGGAGTGGGTTTCCATTTCCTACTATAAAGGATCTTCCCTACTCAGGGATCAAACCCATGTCTCCTGCCCTGGATCTCCTGCACTGACAGGTAGAGTCTTCACCACTATGCCAGGGGAAGCCCCATCTCTCTTCTAGATTGTTGCAATTATTTCTGAACATATCTCTTTGCTCCTACATTTGCCCCTTTTTAACTTACTTTAATTCCAGGCCAAAGAGATTCTTTAGTAATGTAAGTCAAATCACCATCACTTCTCCCCAAAGATCTGGCCCCTGTAATATCTCTAAACTCAACTTTTCCTATACTCCTTCCTCACTCGGCAGCCACATTGGTATGCTTGATGTCCCCCAAACACAGTGGGCTTCTCCCATCTTAGTGTCTCTGTACTGTGTCTCTAGCCAGAAACACTGTCCTTACCTACCTTTCAATTACTCACTTTACTCCTTCAAGTCTCTTCTCAGTGACCACTCCTGACTCCAAACATCCCCGTTCATGCTACCCTGTTCGACTTTTTCTTTATTCCATAACACTTAGCACTTTCTAATATTATATATGGGGTTCCCTGGTGGCTCAGATGGTAAAGAATCTGCCTGAAATGCAGGAGACCCAGCTTCCCTCCCTGGTTTGGGAAGATCCCCTGGAGAAGGAAATGGCAACCCACTCTAGTATTCTTACCTGGAGGATTCCATGGATAGAGGAGCCTGGCTAGCTAAAGTCCAGGGGGTAGCAGAGTTGGACACAACTGAGCAACTAACACACACACACACACACACACACACACACAATAGTCTATGTAAGTTCATTTTTATTGTTTTCCTATTTATTTCCTGTCTCTCCTGCTAGAATGAATGTGTCCCTCAAGGATGGGGATCTTTGTTTTTTTTCTTGTCTGTCCCATGAGTGCAGCAGGCACTCAAAAATATTAGCTGACTATGAATAAAGAAATGAGACATGTTTTAGACCTGAGGTTTTTTTTTTTTTTTTATTGTATCATGCTCTTCTCTGGGCCATCCTGAATATGGTACAATGACATTAAAATGTATTCTGTAGGTGTTCTGAGGAAGGAGTTTGCAAGATTGACACTGTGCCTGAAAAGGGAGTAGGAGAAATGGAGGGGAGAAATAAAATTTCATCCTTTTTTCCTTCCCAATTTTTCTTTTTGGTCCCCATATCTCCATTTTTTGCTTTCTGTTAAGTTTTGTGTGAATTCTCATGTCATTTTGTCTTTTTCTTCTTGTCTTACTAGATAAAAACACTCATTTCTAGAGATAATTAGGTTCATTCTATCACCAAACATGCTTCCAGTTTCCATGCTACTGATACATTTTCCTTTTTGTCCAAGGGAAAGAGAATGTTGATAATTCTAAACTTTCCTTTCTATTGTTTCCCTGTACGTACAGTCTATCGATTGGCCCTTAAAAAAACGCAACAAAAATGAATTTTATGAATTTTATTTTATAAGTAAATTCTGAGTTGACGCCACTAGGATTTTAGAAAATTGTCTAAAGGGATCTCCGTTATTAGTAGGGTAAGATTGGTTTCACTGAAGCTAGTCACACTGGTCATCTTTCAGAATTTAAAACAAATAAATAAAATCTAATATAAAAAATGCATTTAGAAAGGATGGATCAAGTTCAAACTGCAGAAGCTGAGGTTTTGTGCCTTATAATCTTTTTTAGTATTTGAATACTGACAAACACTCCCCCAAATAGTGACACTGTCAAAAGTCCTCAGATGCCTGGGCAGTGTTCATGAGGTACAAGGATATCTGTGTTCAATGTACACATTTTAAACAAGTGGTCAAGAGCCTTGTTTTATAATTTGCAGTGACTTAAATCTTTAGCACAGAAGATTTTCCTGAACTTCCAATTATATTGGACATGATATTTTCTTATAAAGCAAACAATTTGTTTTCTGAAGCTAATAGAAAAGTTAATTTTTTTCATGTGTAATTTAAGTCAGATCAATTTAAAATTAGGTATTTAAACATATATAACTAGTATGTGGAATGAGCATGACTTGTGATAATGTAATTATGACCCTGTTTTATTTTTTAATCTCCCACTGCCCCTTTACATTCAATGGGAACAATGAAACCTTGACCCTGATGAAAACTCAGGCTGTCTCATAGTTCTTCCGCCCACTCTTGGGTAATGAACAGTCTTGACATCCTTTTAGATCATAAACACAGCCTTTACAGATATCAATCAAAACTACAAACTCAAATTCCTTTCCCTGTCCCAGCTGGGATCTGCCTGCAGCAGAGGGTAATGAGGGGGAGCATGGCTGGCTTCGCTATTTCTCTACTTTCTGCCTCTTCCGTGAACCCTTCTCCTACTGGCTCTGGGTGTCCAGCTCCAGCCCCCACTATTCTCCTGGAGGACAGACCCAAGGTGACCCCACACAGGAAATATTCAAAGTTGCCCTCCTGGACACCTCCAGGGAGGGTACACTCTCCGGCTGTACCATAAAGTAGAGACTCAGCCCACTTCTCCAACTCTAAATTTGCCAGGCGTGAGTCAGCTCCCAAGCCTCTTTACTCCCCGACCATGATGGTCATGCTCTCCAGCCCCGACTAGGTATCACAGTGTAGTTTTTCCAGCTATACCCTTCTCACTAGATCCTCTCTTTCAACCTTTATTTTCCTGAAGCAAAGTGAGGGGAGAGGCACAGAACTCAGAGTGAGGGGAAATTTCCGCTTTGTGGCAGAATGCCTCAGTCATGTTTGACTCTTTGTGACCCTTTGGACTGCAGCCTGCCAGGCTCCTCTGTCCATGGGATTTCCCAGGCAAGAATACTGGAGTGGGGTGCCATTTTCCTCCTCCAGGCGATCTTCCTGAAAAGGGATCAAACCTGCATCTCCTGTGTCTCCTGCAATGCAGGCAGATTCTTTACCTGCCGAGTCATCAGGGAAGCCCATAAATGGGAAGGGTAATTGTAATAACTTTCTACTGTTAATAACTGCTGCAGGCAGAGATCGGCAGTGGATGCCAACTCCAGGTGGTGAGGAACCAGGCTACTCACATGGTCTCGAAGAATCACACCTCAACTTATTCATTCATTGAAAGTGAAGTCGCTCAGTCATGTCTGACTCTTTGCGACACCATGGACTGTAGCCTTTCAGGCTCCTCCGTCTATGGGATTTTCCAGGCAAGAGTGCTGAAGTGGATTGCCATTTCCTTTTCCAGGGGATCTTCCCGACCCAGGAATCAAACCCAGGTCTCCCTCTTTGCAGGCAGACACTTTACCGTCTGAGCCACCAGGAAGGCAGTCCTATTTATTTGTTTATTTATTCATTACCAAGTCTTAAAGATACCATCATGGTGGAGAAAACTGAGACATCATCTTAACCGAGTGATCAACTGTAACATGGCCAAGAATGGAAAGTGACCCTCCAGGGCTCCCTGAGAGACACACTGAGATGGACCCAACATGATCTGTGTAATCTTTTTGCCAAAGATGCTTGATCTTAATCTAATCATGATAAAACAATCGGACAAATCCAGACTGAAGAGACAGTCTCGAAAACAACTGGCTTACATTTTTCTTGAAAAGGTCATTGTCATCAAAGAGAAAACAAGGTGGAGGAGACATTTTAGACTAAAAAAGATTAAAAAGCCATGACAACTTAATGTAATGTGGGATTCTTAATCAAATCACAGACTCACCTCCCTCTCAAACAACAACAACAAAATCCTTAAAGGAGAGTTTAGGGAATTTGAGTATGGTTTGTATAGGTAACGGCAGTGTACCAGTGTTAACATTCTTGAGTGTGATGAGTGCATGATACTTGTGTGGAAGAATGCCAAGTCTCAGGAGAGAGAAGAAAGTATTTATGGGTGAAAGGTCACACTGTGAGAGTACAAGAGAGAGCAAAATAGAGGCAAATATAGCACAGTTTGGTAAATCGAGGTAAAGACTAGGCTGTTTATTTTTTCAAACTTTCTGCGGTTTCTGATTTCTTAAAATAAAATATCAGGGGAAGAAAAAGTTATGGAGTCAGCTCTTGTCTTTTTCCTTTGCAAGTACAGAAATGGAGATTTGACATCTCTCTTTGAAACTTTGTTGTGTCTTGATGTCTGGTTGAAACTTAAGGTATGACATCTTATTACGTGTGTGTTTGTACAGATGTTACAAATTACAATTAATCAGACATTTCCACTTATATTATCATCACAACAATCTTGGAAATAGCTAGACAAGGTACTGTTTTTGTTCTTCCCATTTTCCAAATGAAAAACTGAGCTGCAGAAACTCTGAGCAGCTCAAGCATGTTCGCACACCTAAGACTAGTATCCTCAGCTTCTGATTGTAGATCTCATATTTTTTCACTACACGTATTCAACACCCAAGAGGGCTTTAAAACAAGCCACTGAGTCTCTCATTACTTCATTTTTACGGAAAGTAAGAGAGAGACTTAAGGTTATTTGTTTATCCCCATTGTCTGAGAATTCCAGATGAGCAATGACACAGGAGCTCATTCAGCTCACTGAATCTGCATGCTGCTAAACCCTGATCAAGACTCTGCTTTGACAGGCAGCTTAAACCCATAGCCCCACCTATCCAGGCTGAAGAGTTGGACAATGCTAGTCTCAGAGCCCTATACCCAAGTGGCTGCAGATCAGCTATAGCACCAAGAGAAGCTTGTAGAGATGAATGCCCCTGAGACTGAGGCAACATCCCCTCAGAATGTGGAGGTGACTCTTGTCACAGCTCCAGCAACTTTCAGGGAGATGACAGCTCACACAGAAGGAAGCTCACATGAGTCACAAACCCACAGCCCCAGAATACTAAGCAGTTCTCTTTCCACCTGACAGCTGGGGTGAGCAGAAGCCGTTTCTACTCTCTATTTTTTCTTAACTAAAACCAAAACCCGAAAGATCACCCTTTCTGAGCTTGGTGGAGACCACATATTTGTGGTGAGGAGGTAGAATGGGCCTCCAGACACGTGGCCCACATTGTTTCTCCTTTGTGTCTTACTAATGAGAGCAGTTGTATCTGTCTTCACTGTCAACTGAAGGTGTGAGGAAAGGAGAAAAGGGGAAAGAGAATAGAGGAAGTAGGTAAACTGCATAGAATATCACCAGGATCCTCCTTTGCAACAGGAATTTATTAAATGTGGTTGGGAGTATCTGGCTTCCCAAGAAAGCACAAGATACACCCTTAAATGATTACAAATTATCACTGGGAATATAGTTTCCTTTAAAGCCAGCTTGTCATGTATTTTCTGCAGCCTTGGCAATCTTAACTTCTCAGTATCAGTGTGTTCTAAAACTCCTATTCTCTCTAAGGGATCTATTTGGAAAATGAAAACTTGTTAACCAGGGCTCTGCTCTTGATAGATGGATACCACAGTCATCCATGGTCCAAACTCTGGAAATTTTTCCAGTTGCCCTAGAAATTTACTCTGCAAATCCGAGACAGCATGCCAACAACTAAGGGTGGTGAACTCTATCGTGTCTGTAATGTGCCTTTTCTGTGTTACTTAAGATTATTCCGTTCTGCTTAAGAAGGTAAGAAATGTAAAGAAGATAAATGATACTGGGTAGAGAAACAAGGATCTTGTGAGACAGGTAAAATTAACATCATGTTTATAGTAAGACTAAGTGGATTAATAATCTCTGAGTCGTGGGGGCCATGAACATAGGAGACAATGTGTATACTGAGCATTGAGGAAAGGATGATATTCACAATGCATCCATTTGCTTATGGCATGAAACATGAAACAGTCAAGATACACTAAATATATGTGAACTTCATGAGACTTATAAGTATTTTTTTTAATGTTTTTTATTGTTAAATGTATTCTTAAATCAGTCACCCACTGGTGATCCCATTCTGGCCTCAAAAATCCTCAGAAATGCAGAGTCCACAGCTGCACATCAAGCTAACTAGTCAGCTGCAGTTAATGGTCAGGTAGATTTGTGCTTGAGTCTTTCCAATAGAGCAAGTGTGCTATTGACCCAGGCACCTTCTGTCTGCTAGTGCAGATATCAAAAAATGTCAACTGAACAAATGAGTGGATCCTATTATTGAGTTTTTTCTAGATACACTTTTGAAAATAAAACCACAGGCTCAAGATGACCTTTTGACTGAATAAATTAACCCTGGAAAATCTATAATTGAATAATTTTAAAGGGCCTGGAGGATCTCAGAACAAAATTTCAAGGAGAAAAAATGAGCTAGAAGAAGATTCCTTTGCTAACTGTGTACCTTGTTTCTACATGGCCTCCCCACAGACCCTGGCTGATGTTGTATCGTGGCCATTTTCATTTGCTTTTCATCACATTATAATTTTAGGGTCTTAGTCATCTCCTATGCTCACCTTTGAGAGAGATCCAGAGAAAGGGGAGTTTTATATGCATGTGTGTTATATGGGGCATTCTAGAAATGGGGCTTACATTTCTTTCCCCTACTGTGAGTGAGGTGCTGTATCCACACTGTTAACTCCTTCAGAAATCCCTCTATGTGTTACCTGCATTTTCAGATGAAGAGACTGAGCTTCAGTGAGGGTAGTAACTTGTCCTAGGTATACATAGGTAGCAAAGCCAGAATTTAATACTGTGTCCATCTGATGTCCCCCAGATCATTTTACAGAAATATTGTCCTAAAGAGAAGGAAGCTTACAATGGTAGAAACATGAGATTTTTCTAAAACAACAACAACAAAAAACAAATGAACACAGGCAAACACCAGACACTGGAAGAACATTGCAACCATTTCCAAATGTTATTTCTTAGAATGAATGAAATTAATTTTTTTTTAATGACATGACTTGGTATTCTGTAAAGGATAAAACATCAGATGAATAAGTCTAAAGTAGCAGTAAAACGTTTGGTGAATTCACAGTTAAAATGGAAATAAAACTGATTTAGTAAACTTGGAACAATTTTTTTTTTAAAACCATGGGCTTGGTAGGGTTTGGGTCATCCTCTTGGATAGGAAAATCATTTTGTCCAAATTAATTTCTTGAAAATTCAGCTGTCCCAGCCTTTCAAGCCAGGAGGTTAAATTGTCTGATCAATACCAGAGGCCCCAGAGTATCCTGGCCAGGGTCATAAATGAAATGGGTTAGATAATTTTAATATCTGATATAGTAATCCTTAGGGGCAACTGAACTGCCCAAGAATCATCCCTCCATTCATTTCTGCTCATTTAGGCATCAAGCAGATTTCTGGAGAGAGATCTGGCATCTCATGATGCCGTTAAGGCAGATGAGGAGAAATGGAATGTCACAGTGTCCTGGGACTCTCTGCCAGCAATCTGTCCTTAATATCACCCTGAAATATGCTGAACCAGATCAAGTACCAGAATATTCACAGATGTTCAGTTCAGTTTAGTTCAGTCGCTCAGTCGTGTCTGATTCTTTGCGACCCCACGAATCGCAGGACACCAGGCCTCCCTGTCCATCACCAGCTCCCAGAGTTCACTCAAACTCATGTCCATCGAGTCAGTGATGCCATCTAGCCATCTCATCCTCTGTCGTCCCCTTCTCCTCCTGCCCCCAATCCCTCCCAGCGATGTTAGGAAACCAAAATAGGTTTTCAAGGAGAAAAATGAAGATGTATCTATTTAACTTTAGTTTCATTCAGCTTCATTCATTCACTAAAACGACTTGTTCACTCATTCATCTAATCATCCATCCATGCACCCATCCATACAACAAATATTTATTGAGTACTTATTATGTGTCTAGTGGTCTGCTAGATTTGAACTAGAGTTTAAAGTCTTGTGTGGTAAAATAGTAGCCACTAGCCACATGTGGTTATTGAGTACTTGAAATGTAGGTGGCCCAAATTAAGATGTGCTATAAGCGGGCATGGAACAATGGACTGGTTCAAAATCCAGAAAGGAGTATTTCAAGGCTGTATATTGTCACCCTACTTATTTAACTTAAATGCAGAACACATCATGTGAAATGCTGGGCTGGATGAAGCATAAGCTGGATTCAAGTTTGCTGGGAGAAACATCAGTAACCTCAGATATGCAGATGATACCACTTTAATGGAAGAAAACGAAGGTGAATTAAAGAGCCTCTGATGAAGCTGAGAGAGTAGAAAAGTTGGCTTAAAACTCAACATTCAAAAAACTAAGATCATGGCATCTGGTCCCATCACTTCATGGCAAACAGATGGGGAAAAAATGGCAACAGTGACAGACTTTATTTTCTTGGGCTCCAAAATCAGTGCAGATGGTAAGTGAAGCCATGAAATTAAAAGATGTTTTGCTCCTTGAAAGAAAAGCTATGACCAACCTAGATGGCATATTCAAAAGCAGAGACATTTCTTTGCTGACAAAGGTCTGTCTAGTCAAAGCTATGGTTTTTTCAATAGTCATGTATGGATGTCAGAGTTGGACCATAAAGAAGGCTCAGCACTGAAGAATGGATGCTTTTGAACTGTGGTGTGGGAGAAGATTCTTGAGAGTCCCTTGGACCGCAAGGAAATCAAACCAGTCAATCCTAAAGGAAATCAACCCTAAACATTCACTGGAAGGACTGATGCTGAAGCTCTAATACTTTGACCACCTGATGTGAAGAGCCAACTCATTGGAAAAGACCCTGATGCTGAGAAAGACTGAGGGCAGGAGGAGAAGGGGGTGACAGAGGATGAGATGGTTGGATGGAATCACTGACTCAATGGACATGAGTTTCAGCAAACTCTGGGAGATAGTGGAGAATAGAGAAGCCTGGTATGCTGCAGTCCATGGGGTTGTGAAGAGTCAGGCATGACTTAGTGACTGAACAACAAAATAAGTATGAAGTACATAACAGATTTCAAAGACTTATTATGAAATAAAGGCAAAATATCCCATCAAAAATTTTATATTGATTCTATGTTGAAATCTTTTATATATTGGCTTAAATTAAAATATATTATATAATTAATCTCATCTGTTTCTTTTTACCTTTAAAATGTAAGTAATAGAAAGTTGAAAGTACATATATGGCTTTCAAAATATGTCTATGGACCAGCACTCTTATAGAATATTTGCAGAAGATTTCTTCCTGCTATTATGCTTTTGGGGGGACACATATAGGGTGTTTTTCAGGGAAGAGATAAAATATAAAGGCAGAAGGTATGATCCATGGTGGTTAGATAATACTTATAGGTCTGTATGTGTGTGCTCAGTTGCTCAGTCGTGTCTGACTCTTCGAGACCCCATAGACTGTAGCCCCCCAGACTCCTCTGTCTATGTAATTTTCCAGGCAAGTATCCTAGAGTGGGTTGCCATTTCCTACCTCAGGGGATCTTCCCAACCCAGGGATCAAACTTGCGTCTATTGTGTCTCTTTCATTGGCAGGTGAAATCTCTACCACTGTGCTACTTGAGAAGCCCCATTTCTAGCCTTGGTGAGGGGAGTCATTAAATTTTTGTTCTGAAAACTTTCCTTTGGATGCTAAAAATCCAGGTACAATGTTCTGGAACTGAAAAAGTACAGAAAATTTGGGATGCTGAAACGTTTGCCACTCCGGTATTTCCTGCACTGTCATTGGATGGATGTCCTAGTTTCCGGAATATCAATAGATTCCTGCTGGCACATGGGGGCAGTAAAACAGATGGCATTGAAAGAAGCACATTCTTATGGAATAGGTTGTTTGACATGATGATGTTATGGGAATTAAGCAATGCTAACTTTGATCTTGTCCCTCTTTTTTGAAATAAGACATCTGGGTTGTTTTATGTCTGCGTTGACCTACTAGCAGGAAAATAAATAAATAATTTGAACTGTAATTAGGTTGGGAATAACATCTAATGACTTAGGGAGTTTGTAAGATTAACTAGTTTTGGCAAAAAATTCTGAATAAATAAAAGTTAGAGGGCTCAATTCCAAGCATTTTTTTAAAATAAAAATTTAATTAAAATGTAATTTAATTTAAAACATCATAATATTCCCAGATCAATGAATTTAGTGGCTTTTCTTCTTTCAAAAAGCTATGTAAACTAAAATGGGCCCCTTGTTTTTTCTATTATTCACAAGTGGTACATGGTTTATAGCTTTCTTTCAGGATCACAATCATGCTGTCACCTCATCCCTAGAGCAATGAGAAGAGTATGGATGAGTAGTCTGGCCCTCAGGATGACTGAAAACCACATGGAAAAACTTCTCGTGCAGGTCCTCAGGCACACAAGTGCTCTGTGTCTGTCCATGTCCAACATGATTCATGATGGAATTAACTTTCTCTTGCCTAATGAGCTTAAGAGAAGATTTTGAAGTATACTTGAGGGATTTATGGAAGTGAGAAACTTAAAAATATGAGTATCATGACACTCAAGGACCTGTCAGTGACTACTGGGAAGAACACAGCAGCATAAGAAAGAAGAAATGGGACATGGGGGTGATTTTTTTCTGGTATTGGAAAACATGATGCCATCAACACCAGATATTATAAGAGACAGATGGCATGGCAGATGCTCTGCAAAAAAAAAAATGACTTACTACTAGGTGAACCAGAAAAAAATAAACAAGAAGGACAGAGGGAAAAGTACACAAGTTCCCCTCTGTTGTCAAGAACATCTTCCCGTAGCTGTAAAATGTCTAACTGCATTCCACAGGATTACACATTACAAAGGCAGTCTCACCTCCTTTCTCCACTGATTGCACTTTTGGAGTTTATGGCCATTCTTTTGAGAGGACTCATTTTTGTCTACCGAAGGCAATGGCACTCCACTCCAGTACTCTTGCCTGGAAAATCCCATGGATGGAGGAGCCTGGTGGGCTGCAGTCCATGGGGTCGCTAAGAGTCGGACACAACTGAGCGACTTTACTTTCACGCATTGGAGAAGGAAATGGCAACCCACTCCAGTGTTCTTGCCTGGAGAATCCCAGGGATGGGGGAGCCTGGTCTACTGGATTGCTAAGGAATAAAGGAAGGCAACATCTAATTTGATCCATGATGCTAAAATATTATGAGAATGCTACTGCTAATTCTTCCCTGGCTCAGTTGCTTTCATCTGATATGCAGAACCTAGATGAAACTCACGTAGGTTTATTCTAGAAATGTTCCCACTTAATATCCTTTCATAGTTGCAAACCAGGTGAATGGGGTTGACACTTTAATAAATTTAAATCAAAGTTGTTCAAAATGAGTCTTAGAAAGCTGTCTGTGTTCTCTTGTTGGTTCCCCAGAATTTAATATAGGTTCCTTGGCAAAATTATAAGTTAGGGTGTGTTATGGGTCTATGGAATTGACAAGGAATGGTTGAAACCAATAAAGATTATCTATAAATGCTAAGGGTTTACTGTGAAGCACACATATAGAGAATAGTGCCAACATATATAAATTTAATATACAAAAATTCAGCAATATGCACTTGGAAACCACTGTTCCATCACTTATATTAGACAGAAATGGATGCAACTGAGCCTAAAATTGCCAATATGAGTTGCTAAAATAAGAAAAGTATGTGAATAATATTAAAGCCATTGCCAAAAGGAAAAAAAATACATGTCTGGGAAAGTATCTAGTGATGATTTTGTCACTATATTTGGAGATGAAATTGAATAACTAAAGGCTATCGAGTAACACTGACTAACAAATAACTACTATAGCTACTATAGGGTTTTCAAGGGTAATTTTGATTATATGTAACATTTACTTTTCTGTATTGTTTTCAGAAACCCGAATAGGCTTCCTAAGGTAGACCCCATTGTACACATACAATTTTCACTAATACACATACATATATGATTTACAAAATCATTGCAAAAATGAAACAATAACAACATGGAGTTCAGACATAGCTTAGACATCTTTTTTTTTTTTCCATTTTAGAGGAGAAAATGCACCCAAGATCACCTGGCAATCCTTGTCTATTCTATTCCTTATTTTCTTCTTTTTATTCTATTTCTTCTCTCAGTTGCCCAGATCAGTCCTTTCCTTTGTTACAGTTAAGTAGGAAAGGCTAAATGTGGAGAAAGAGTTTCTAGAGGCTAATATCAAACTAGCCCTTCCATCTGGCTCATCTTGGAACAAATAAGTATACTGTTTAAGGATACACACTTTCTACAAAGCTAGAGAGACATCACAGGGAAGCTATTTCAATCTGGAACGAGTCCCACATGGAGACTTGCCTACAGTGTGTCCCTGCTAAGTCCTCCCAAAGGAGTAAGCCCTGGGTCTGTGCACCAGCCAGGAGTGGATCTCTCTTTGGCGGGGGTGGGGAGAACAGGCTATATTCCAGCATAAAGTGGCTGGTTGCCACAGAGCTATGAAATGTCATGTTCCTTGACCCTATCAACAAGTGCAAATCTCTATTTGACAACTTTTGTTAGACTTCCAAACTTGGACAATAACTCATGATAAAACAGCGTCCTGTTATGCTTTGTGGAATTTTCTGTAAGAAACTCAGAGAAAATATAAGTATTTCCTGATTCCAGCAGAGGCTGGATAATGCTGCAGTTATACATCCTATCAGGCAGCAATCTGGTTGGTTTTTTTTTAATGTTTTGAAGCGCCCTTCTAATAATGTCAACACATAATCTGTGTTTATAGAAGAGACACCATTATCTTATTAGCATCACATAGTTTGTCTCCTAATTGAGAATATCCTCCTTCTGTAGGTATATAATGTAGATTATAATGTTTTCTGTTTCAGAGACTTGTACTTTATATCTCTCAGATTAAAGATATATACTTTATATCCCTCAGATTAAAAATAATGGTAGAATGGGCAGAATGAGCCAAAAAAAATGCTAAAAAATTTCCAGATGTTCCTCTATCCTGTACATAGCATAATTGCAAAGGACATTTTTCCTAAGAAGAAAATAGTTCACTAGGCACTTAAAATGGGAAGTAATTTCAGTCTTTAAGAGCTGCCACTAAGTGGCATCTTACTTGACAATTGTGCTTGCACGATAGTATCAGTGCTGTGTTTTAATGTGGCATTAAGAATACTGTGACATCATACTATCCTTGCAATATATACTTCTTACATAAATAAAATGTTTATGATTCACTTTATCAAACACCTATGCTTTGCTTTGACAAAAATACGCATTTTATGTCACTTCCATGGATAATTCTTTGAATTTCCAACACTGATCTTGCTTTATAATAACTTCTAATTTATTCAAATCAAAAAGCAGAAAACCCTAGCAAAAAATAAAATAAATAAATATATATTTTAACCATTTACCTGTGGTTAGAAAGAGATAAATAAGGAAAAAAAGTTTCCATAACTTTTTTTTTCAGAAATTCAACCTACAGAAACATATATACTTCAATCATTTACAGCTTCCATAACTTCTATAACCCTCTAGCAAGAACAAACTTTTACAGAACCTGACTTATTACAAGACCCAGAAATACTTTTTGAATCATCAAAATTAAATTTACCTTTAGTGTAATTTTACGTTATGTTCTAATTCATTAAAAATGTATAAATCCATGTCATTTAGTAAGCCTTGAATAATCAAAGTATTATTTTTTCCCTTCTTTTTCCCAAATATCTTCATTCTCATTTACCTCAGGTATGTGAAAATTCATGTGAGCATAAATCTCAATTAATTAGAACCTTCTTTTAAACTTTTCCTTCCAAACTATCTTCTTTCTCAATTGGTTCCATAAATAAACAAAAATTGAAGAAAACCTGGTTTTAGGAACATTCTGAAAGCTTTCATGGGGAGATGCTTAAATTGTCTTCAAACAGTTGTAACAGAAAGGGGATAAAATTCTGCAGCTCCTTGAGACTCAAAAACCAGATTGCAATGAAGAGTTTCATTTTGAAATAGTCACTCCTATTAAAGACTCTGCTCACAGTAGCACTTAGCACTTATCATCACAGATTGGAAACTAATCAGACCTAGAGTCATTATAAAATAAGAAGACCCTCAGAGAACTCCAAAATAATGATGGCTGGGTTATAAACTCCCCTTCCAATTATGTTTATTGTTTTAGTTGATGGAATCACAGAAGTGAAGCAAACCTGGAGAAAATGAGTACCATAATAGCAGGAGCCACACTTCCAGGGAGGGCTTCTCTGGTGGCTCAGATGGGAAAGAGTCTGCCTGCAATGCAGGAGACATGGGTTCTATCCCTGGGTTGGAAAGATCCCCTGGATAAGGGAATGGCAAGCCACTCCAGTATTCTTGCTTAGAGAATTTCATGGAGAGAAGAGCCTGGTGAGCTACAGTCCGTGGGGTCACAAACAGTCAGACATAACTCAGTACTAACACACACACACACACACACACACACACTCCCAGTGCCTGCAGGTGCTTAAAAATTAAGATGCAGCGTGCAGAGCACTAACTTTGCGGGTAAATATGAAACTGAAAGATCGACTGGAAAGGTTTTTATTTTTCACATTCAATCAAATAAGTTTGAATATATTTCATTTCCTACCGTGAGTGGAATAAGTCATCAAGCTAGAATCAATAACTCTGCTGCTGCTGCTAGGGTCTTTTATTAAATTTCTTCACTCACCTTCCATGGGGGTGTTACTGTCCGGTCGATTTGCAAAAACTACATCCACATACTCGAGCTGCAGCCTCTGGAGAGAGCCCTTCAGTCCTGGGAATAGAAGCAGGAAAAATCTCAGAAAGTCTAAACATGAGCACTATTAGAAATTGCTGAAGTTTGCTTTCTTTCAAGAATTTACTTTAGAAAAAGCATTGGATTAGTTTCAAAAAGACATCGAATACGGTGATGTGTTCATTGGCCCCTAGAACCCTTTAAAAATATATCAAGGATTGACATTGTCCCCAGCAAAGAAAAGCCTTAGAACTTTCTCAGCAGTACCAGTGCTTACTGGAAACCCACACTTGGTAATGACCTTTCACGGTGGCTCCTGTGTGGCTGAACCTAGAAGCAAAGTTTAGAACAAAAAGCAGCCTAAAAGTTTAACTTCTTTCCTTTTGAAAAATGCAAGTTAATGTCACATTTTGAATTACTTAATGGGCTTATAGTGTGATGGAAATATATTTATTGCACATCCAAAACATAAAAATTGTGTAAATCACAAATAAATGATGGACAATCTCATCTTAATGTACACATGGATTTTAACAGCAATAAAAGGGTTGGCAAATGAAGGTTTCACTTTGACATTTTACTAATTGAAACGAAGTTTGGAGAACCTTAAATATAGCTGAGTCCTACCATTTCTATTATTCCCCCTTATTTTGAGAAGAAACAAAACCACTAGAAGCTCTAAAGATTTAAGGGGTAATATAAAAGAGAGAGTTAGATTTTAAAACAAGTCAAACCAATAATTTATGTCTCATCTCTAACCACTGAGTCATATTACTATGATTACTCAGAAAAAAATTAATTTCAGTAAAATTAATACTTCCCTGAAATAGGATGTATTGTATACAATATTATGCAACCAAAAGGATGACAGTGTTCAAGAATTACTTTATCTCATTTCTAAGAGGCACAGCACTTCCTTATTGGCCTATTTAATTCCACAGGAAGACTGGAGGTTTTTCCCTTTTTATTATAGACATAAAATTAATTGCATGTTATATGAGGCTCTTATAAATTTAAATCTGGCTCATTTAAATTTGATTTTTCAAACTGGTTTATTGGCCAGCCACAATTACTTTTCTGACAGGAAAATAGAGTGCTTGAATCCAGTTCCGGAAATATTTTTTCATTCATTGAGAAAGGATTGATTGTCTGTAATGGTAGCTTGTTAAGAGAAGCACTGATGAAGAGATTAGGACAGACAGGTATTGTAACTAAGGTCTAATGCCTATCATTAAAAACTGTGGTGACCTTCAGGCTTGGGATATTACCAGCTATCTCAATCAGCACCTTGAAATTAAATTTACCTTAAAAAGCATTGTGATATGAACCCCCTCTGGAAGCAGTTGTATGTATGGAGGAAGTAAGGAAAGGAAAAGATAACCAAGCAAACAACCCACCATGCTCCTCTGTCTATGAGATTGTCCAGGCAAAAAGACTGGAATGGGTTGCCATGCCCTCCTCCAGGGGATCTTCCAACCCAAGGATGGAACCCAGGTCTCTTATGTCTTCTGCATTGGCAGGCAGGTTCTTTACCACTAGTGCCACCTGGGAAGCCCAAATAACATGGTATCCCAAGGTCTGAAAGGTTGGAAATCTGTACTCTAGCACGTGATCCCACTTGCTATCCCACAAAGTTATCTGACTTTTTTGTGTGTGACTTGGTTCTCTAATCTGTAGTGGAGATAACAATACTTATAACTTTCAGAATCACCGCTCCAGAGAGTAAACAAAATCAGTGGCAAGCACTTGGTAGGTGTAACAGTCTGTAGAAATGAGGTAATTATAACAGTGGTGCTCACATCTGGAAAGGTTCAGGATAAGCAGTGCCAAAGACTAAATGTCAGTTTTCACTGGACCTCCTTGTTTGAAAAGGAAGTCATTAGTGACAGTTCTGGCCCATGCCTGGCACTGGAAACAAAGTTCTCCTTTCTGATGATGGTCTTCTACTCCTGTGTCTCTTCTTAACAGCTTGGCCAGGGCTAAGAGTAACTAGGAGAAAAAGCTATGACTAACTTGACCCTGTTGAAATGAGGTGTGATCAGTGATGATGTAAGTTTTTTTCTTCAGTGTCCTAAACATGTACTGAGTCTCAATTTGGCTCTGAAACTGTGGCAGGCTTTGGGTGTTTAAAGATGCATGGACACAGTATTTATACTTATGGAGCAAACAGTACATATGGAGAGCATTTGTTGGTATAGGTTGATTGTTCAAGGTAATAGTGTGTATCCATGAATAATGACACAGAACTTGATATAATGACAATATTCTCTGCATTCAGTGGTTCCTCATTTCTTCTCTGGAAAGCCTTTTTTTCTTATTTTTTTTTTAATATTTAGGCCAAGAGTCAAGAGTATTCATATAAAAATATAAGAAATGATGGGTTGCATCCTGTCAGTGATCCACTGACTCCCTATTCTGACCTTGAACTGAAAATAAAAAGAGGTTGTGTTCCTAAGAGGCACTGTCCCCTCACTTTGGAAATCTTCGGTTTTTACTCCACTTGAGAAAGCAGAATGTTGGTGAGGGGGTAAGGAAATAAGAGTTAAGCCAGGAAAATGATGTTATCAGATTTGTGTTCTGAACTGATACCCGGCTGCTGAGAGTGACCTGTGAGGGGCCAGAGAGAAAGCAGGGAAGGAGACCAGGAGGTCACTGCGGCAGAGCACGCATGGACCAAGTTGGTGGTAAGTGTTCCTGTTCAGGACAAGTTGTATAGGTAGAAATAAGAGGACTCTAGGTGTGCTGAAGACGGAGTGTGGGCTGGAGGTATCAAGGAGGACTCTTAGATTTTTGGCCCGAGAATGATGTGACTGTTAGTAAATGAAGTCACAGGAGAAACATCGGTGGTGGGAGCCACGTTGGGTCTGAGCAGCACATCAGTCAACCCCACGGCGCTCTTGGCAGGTGGAGGGGCCAGTCTGGTATTCAGAGGCGAGGTACACGTGCAGGTGAGACACAGAGCTTGGGACCCAGCTCTGGCTGTGTGTGAATGACCCTGCCAAAGTCTTTTAGCCCCTTTGGGCTTTAGTATTCTCATCTTTCCAAACACAAAATGGAGCTAGATGATCTTTCTATTTCCATCCTTCAAGTGACTGCAAAACAAATCAGGCAGTCCAGCCTTTTTCTATTTGGCTGCTTTAATCTTGTAGCTAAATTGTAACAACATAAAGGCTTGCTAACAAGTGTCTTCTTGAGAGCCATTTAGAGTTTATCTCCAATAAACAAATAGTCATGTTCTATTTCCACTGAGCAAAAATTTGTTGAGCTCTGACTTGGGGCCAAGTATTGTTTTAAGTAGGTGTGTGAAAATGCATTAACCTTGGCTCCAGAGGAGCATCCAAACGGCTAATCATAACCTAAGGACATAAGTGCGCTCATGCACTGAATGTGCTTGCTGAAGTGCAATTTTATTTTTAAATTTTTATTTGTTTATTTCTTTAATTTTTGGCCATTCTGGGTCTTCACTGCTTCAGCCTTTCTTTGGTTGTGGCAAGCTGGTGCTACTCTCTAGTTGCAGTGTATAGGCTTCTCTTTGCAGTGGCTTCACCTGTTGCCGAGTACGGGCTTCAGAGCACGGGCTGAGTAGTTGTGGTACATGGGCTTAGTTGCCCCACGGCATGTGGAATCTTCCCAGACCAGAGATCAAACCCATGTTCCCCAAATGGGCAGGTGGATCCTTAGCCACTAGACGAGCAGGGAAGTCCAAGAAGGCACTTTTGACATTAGCCTGTCCCTTGGCAATAACACACTATCTGTGGGAATGAAAACAGGAGCAGGAAAACGTTTCCTGCTCTCAGGGAAATGTTTAGAAGTTAACTGGAAATTCCTCAAAAGTCCATAGGAGGATAAATTATGTTAGGTAAAGAAAATAGCTTTCAAGTGACTATAGTAAAAAGAAATAGAAGTTAATCTCCCTTTTAGGTTCTGAAGTTTAACAGGAATTGCATTGTTCATAAGTGAAACAATTCAATTAAATTTATTTCACAGGCATCTATAGAAATATGCTCATTTCAGACATTAAGCTGGTTGGCAGGGTTAGAAGTGGGTCATGTGTTCACTCTGGCAAGTTTAACTCTGTAGAAATAAGGCCGTGAGTAGTTTGGAAATTCTGCAAGGCTTCTATTCAAATGTGCTGTGTCATCATTTCTACGCCTATGGCATATTTGTTCTCCTGTCAGGCTTGAAAAAAGATGTTGCCTTAAATAATGTACACTGCTTCTCCATTTAATTTTTCAGCTTCTTCTCATCAGACCGTCAGTCATGATTTGAGATATGCTTCTTAAAGAAGACTGTCCTGTACTAGAATAAGTGGCTACACCTCCCATTATGAAACATGATTATTTGGGGTGGATGATTTCAGTTTACCATGAACATGGTACATCAGAAAGGAAACCTGTAGCGAATCCATTTGTTAAGAAATTTATTCTTTAATTGAAAATTATCAATTGTCTCTTTTTTAAAAAGTTCAGATTGTAGGGTTTGACATTTGCCCTTCATTAAAGTCTTAAGCGGAGCTTTATATAATATTTTTCCCCTCCTACTCCTAAAATAGTGACAATGGGTTTGTGTTTTGAATCACATAACAAACCTGTTGCTTACCTGAAAGGCAAACACAGACACAGCTTTTGCTTACAAAAGCAAATAAACACTTATGATTACAATTTGACTTAACAAACTATTTCCATTCTTTCATGTTAGATACTAAAGAGCGTTTATCTGCTAAATTTTAACACTGGCACAAATTTGAGTTTAATGAATGTTTGTGGAATGACTAAATTAATAAATAGACTTTCAGATTCTGAGGAATCTTGTGATTCCAAATGAATATAGTATAGAATATTCCAAATGAATATAGAAGTATAGAATATATTCACTCCTTCCTTGTGAATCTAAGGAGAATGTTATTTCTAACTGAATCTAAGTCAAGGACTTAGGGCTTTTTGAAAAGATCTTTTGTAGATTTTTTTCAAAACTGCATTATACCCAAATTAAGCTAATTTTATACTCTAAAAAATAACTTAGGTAGCCAAGGTCATCCAGCACACAGGTGGCCTGAGCTCTACAAGAATTGGACTTCTGTCTCATTCTTCAAAAGTACTTCTCAAATTTAATGTGCATATGAAACTCCAATCTTGAATAAGGTCACCTTCACTGCAGGACAAGTTCCAGTGAACCTCAAGGATAACGATTTGTAAACCTCTTCAAAATTTATTTTGGGTCTAGAAATCTCACGTCCCATCTTTTTTTTCCTGTAAAATTCACTCAATTCCCTAATTTCAGTCTGCCTAGAAATATCCTTTGAGCTGACTCTCCTGCACTCAAGAGTATTTTCGTCTTTGGCTGACACTGTAAACTGCAAAATAAAACTGACAGTAAGAACATTATAATAATTAATCCCAATTCTTCTTCAATCTGAAATTTTGAAATTTTTTTATTATTTTGAATCTGGGTCAGTTTGAATTTCAGTTGAACTGGTTTATCCATCCTGGGAGATTAGTTTCTTAAGAGAATTCCCAATTTATTTAAAGGGGAAGAAATTTTAAGGTATTTCTGTTAAATTGTATGAGACTTGAAGAAACGTGACTTAAAAAGGAGAGAAAAAGAGTTCTGAAATTATTCATACACACTGGTACATATTAAAGCAATGGAGATTGAGTCAAAAGACAGTAGCACAACTTCTCTATTCTTTGTCTCATCAATTTTCTATTTCTTTGTTGATTGCTATTGTAAACCACTTTCCGAATCTCTTTTGAAATCAATTAGATCAGAAAGAAAAGAAAAACAAGAACTTTCTAGGCAACACACTGCCACCATATCTGTTCAGCTGGTACACAAGCTGAAGACTTGGATTTTTCTTGCTGACAATCTTTGTGGTAGATGACATACATCACTGGGGCAAATACTAGAGCAGGAATGGTAACAGTTTGGGGAGGAGGGCTGGGTTTGACTGTACAATGTCAAACTGGACATGTGACCTGAGAAGGGATTTTGTTTGGGTGAGGAATTTGGAAGCTTTCTCAAGAGCTAGAAAGTGGTCATTCATCATATCGTGGCAGTTTCAGAATGTTACTTACTTAGTGTCCTTATCCAAAGAAGGAACACTTAAGAATGATGATGGTAATGATGATGACAAAAATAACATTTACTATATCTTCCTTGGTGGCTCAGAGGTTAAAGCATCTGCCTCTAATGCGGGAGACCTGGGTTCGATCCCTGGGTCAGGAAGATCCCCTGGAGAAGGAAATGGCAACCCACTCTAGGATTCTTGCCTGGAGAATCCCATGGATGGAGGAGCCTGGTGGGCTACAGTCCATGGGGTTGCAAAGAGTTGGACACGACTGAGCAACTTAATGCTGAATGCTGAGGTGCTTATTATATGACAGACACTGTGCTCTTTGTGAATAATCTAAGTTCAATCCCTAGATAGTAACCTTGCGAAGCAGGATATTTATAGCCCATCTTATAGTCCAGGAGATGAGCCTAAGTGAGATTAAGTAACCTGTACAAAGTACCCCAGCTCATAAATGACAGAGTTGGAACTTGAACCAATGTTGATCTAATTTCAAAACCCAGATGCCTACAAATACACTAAAACCAGTTAGTGATCAATACATATATTTTTGTGCTTATAAGTAAATGTTTACAGGTAGATAGAGAAGTCAGTATAACTACAGGGAAAAGTAAGGAAGGATTGTGAAACTATGGAATGGGATGAGGTGAGCAAAGGGAGGAATTTATTTTTTTATTTTTAAAGTAGTGGGATTAGAGTACATCTTATTTTTTTGGGTGATTTTAGTATTTCATAAGTGAGATTAGTTTTAAAAAAGGAGAAAAATCATTTGTCTCTATTAATTATGAATATAAAGGTATAAAAATCTTGAATTTTTATGAAATAGTTCATGAACTAGTGTAAAGATATTAGAAACATATGGCAGCCCCTTTAAAGATTTTTTTTATTTATACTGATACATACCACAACTTGATGAACTTTATGCTAAGTGAAAGAGGCCAGTCACAAAATATTACATATTATATGACCTCATTTATATGAAATGTCCAGAATGAAATGTCTCCATGGTAAATCCATGGAGACAAGAGTAGTTTGGTGGCTGCCTGGCCTGTGGGAGAGTGTAAGGAGGGGATAAGAAGTGACTGTAAGTAGGCATCAGGTTTCTTTGGGAGGATATGAAGGTGTTTTAAAATGAAAGTGTCAGGGGAGTATAATCTCCTTGGTTCTGTCTCCTCTCGACAAAAATTTGAAGCAACGGACATTAAAGCCCTTGGCGCATCACAGCTCTAGGACAGTGTTATAGCTCCCTCAGTTTTATTTAGAAACTAAAGGAAAATATATCCTCAAGGTGTGGGGGCATGCCAACCCAAAAGATGCGAAGAGAGAGAGAGAGTGTGTGCACGAGCATGGGAGAGAGAGACCCCCGGCCCTTTGGCTCCTCTACTTATATATTTTTTCTCCCCCAACCCGGGCCTGCCCTATGTAAATTGGGCTAGCCAGGAGTGCTGTTTGTCCCACCTGAGGTCCTCACTCTGGCCCTCGACCTTCCTTCGTTCTATTTTTGCCGGCTTTTCCCTTCCTTGTCTTTTAGCCACCGCCATTCTGGACTCCTGTTTCCCATTCTACCTAACAGCAGCATGGTGATGACTGCATACTCTGCAAATATTCTCAAAGCCAATGAATTGTACATTTGAAATGGGTAAACTTTTATGGTATATTAATTATACCTCAATAAAGCACTGTAAGAAACCTCATGCAAGTGCTTTATTAATGTTAGCATAGTTGTAAAGAAGAATGCTAGAACATCCAGTCATTTTCTTTTGAGTTCTCATTCTCCCTTGTAATATTATTACTTCACTCTCAGGAAGAAACATATGGTTGATTGTTGTTCTTCTCATAGAGAAACTTTTTCCCCTTCCACTGTGTTTTGAACTTACTTGGTTGATACTTTTCTTGAACTGGCAACCCACTAACGAAAATAAAATGGAAGCAGCAGTACTCACCTTCAATAATATGTTTTCTCGACAACCCTCTTTCTGTTTCAGCTCTGAGAAGAAAAAGAAGCAAATGACTTTGAGTGGGGTGTGCTTTTTAAAAAATTGCTGTTTCAAAAGTACAAAAGAATAATTATTCTTGACTGAATTGTTAATGCTATTCCCTTTTCTTGGCAAGTCTGTACCATGGCAGGTTGGGGAGAGAAGACTGGTAGGCAGTACATCAAGAGGCTTTGGAGACCTCCAGAGATGAATTAGCCATCACTGTCATCATACCATGTAAATAACAAGTCAGCCATGTATGCCTGTCCATATATAACTTGATACTTGACAAATGGCTCAACCTTCCCACTGTGTTCTTAACCAATCCTAAACCAAACAAAAATAAAAAATATGACATCAGTTTGTGAGCTTACTATAAGATTGTTAGGCCACTGATAGCACTGACTTTTCTGAAAAGGGAAGTAAATTCGAAAGTGCCTTTTGCCTTTCAAAGAAAATGAACAGCTATTTTCTTTTAAAATGTGATGTATTGAGTCTTCTTTAAATTAGTTTTTCTTGCTTGGAGAAGCCCAGGGACTGGGGAGCCTGGTGGGTTGCCATCTATGGGATCTCACAGAGTCAGACATGACTGAAGTGACTTAGCAGCAGCAACAAGAAAAAAAACCTTTAACTAGGACTTTTGCCTGCCAAGACCATTTTCAAACTCTAGACAATTAGAAAGAAATGTGATCCTTGAGTTTTAAAGTACTGAAGAATTATTTCTTTAACATCAATACCTTTGGCAACACAGTAGTCTATCATTCACTTTTGGTGATTTTATATCTTTTAAATATATTAGATAATATTGCATGTAGTACTCCACTACATACTGGTTCTTGCAGATTTCATATCTCCTGCAGTTCCACTGCAAAAGCACCAAGAAATGGCACCATGAATCAGAGCACACACAATGTAAACCTACATTTCTTATAGGTACCATTGGTTTTATTTTTTTAATAGACTATAATAGAAATAAAAATCTAAAATCCATGTTTCTATCTTCATATTCATCATAAACAAACTCAAAAACAACAATAAAATATGAGTGTGCATTTTCATTAGAAGATTCCCCTTCAATTTTATCTTTAACCCTTATGAATTATAGGGAAGTAAATAAGGTTTTGTTTGTTTGTACTTGTCTTCTTTTTTTGTTGAGACTCCATGAAAATCTTTGAGATTTCCATGAAAAGTATATGAAATAGCCTGCTATTTTCTCACATGTTTGTCAAAGAGGCCAGTCTTCTAAGACCTGCTGAATAATGTAAGCATCAGTTCAAACACTGGTAGGCCCATCAGAAGCCAATTCAACTTGTGAAATTTGTTCTGTATCCCACAACAGGGAGAGGACCACTCTTTCATTTAACCTGACAGAAAGTGATACAGTCAGCTTCCTGTTATTCTTCGATGAGATAATCCTTTTGATCAGCATTTTCAGAGCCCTCTGCAGAAATGATCAGAGACTTACACGTGGGGCCAGGAAATATATTTTTATCACTGCTTTCTGTAGAAGTCTGAGTTTTGGCAGATTTAAGTAGCTTTTCTTCTGTGATGCTATGTGCTTATTTTCTTTGCCTGAAATTTGAACTCTATTTTGGAAATGGTTCTAAGTATGAGGTTGGTATTTGAAAATCTCCATGAATCACTTAGTAACAAGTGACCACATGCTTTGCACTAAACTACTTTGAGGATATTTTGCTAAAAATTGAATCCTAAGCTAATTGCAATTTCCTTCAAGTAAGACAAAAAAAAAATCTTTCTTTCCAAACCAATTAACTTTAGCATGTTAGATGTAAAATGGTTGCCTAAAATAATCAAAGCATCAACTACTAGTTGTTTCCTGTCAAGTAGAGAAAGAAAAACATTTGACTACTTTCCACCCCAGTAGAGTTTGGTTGTTATGACCAGGCTGGACCTCCTATATGTTGAACAAACACAGAGAGAAATATTTTAAAAATTGCCGGTTATACTATTGAGTCATATTATTATTATAGCACTAGAAGTAATTTACTGTACCTCACATTTTAAAACTGGTGAAAAGGTAAATTTGTCCATTCATGTCATTGAAATGTAAGGGCAAAGGGAAGCTGATGACTGGGGACTTGAAGTCAGATCCTAGAGAAAGAGCTCTGAAGGGAAGGAAGCTTTACCTGGAAGACCCGGGAGAGGAAAGACTGTCACAACACATAGGTGACTGGGTGGTAGCAAAGCAAAGGTGAGTGGTAGGCATGGAGAGTCAGGATGGAAAGTGAGAAGAGTAAGTAAAAAAAACTTAAAGGATGGACTGCTTTAGGAACTCAAAGAGACAGCCACTAAAGACTCACCCAGCACCTGACATAGTGTTGATTGATCATGAACTTTCCATACACCCCCTGCCAAAGACCATGGACCCTAGTGTCTCTGAATTATGACTCTTTCCAACCAATTGGAAAGAGTCATACAACCAATTGCCTTCACAGGAAAGTACCAAATACATGGAAATAGAATACATTTAATCAATAAATATGAATAAAATTTCTTCCCATTCAACTTGTTATTAACTGAAAATGTTATTTTAGGAAAACAACCCTAAAACCCTTAACTCAAACTTCCACCACTTTATTCCTAAGGGAATAAAATGTGGAAATCTTGTCAGCAAATTCATTACCTCCTCAAAACCACACCCAAGGGCAGGAAATGAAATTGCACTATTGTGATTGTGGAATATGAAATATGTCTTGAGAACTATAGTCATATAATTTAAAATTGAGAGGTAGAGCTCAATACAATTTAATTTCTCCAGGTATATAATTCAATTGAACTGGCTGAGGGAAAAAAAGGCATTTGAGATTCAAAGGTTAAGACCAAACTTTGAGAGTATTTGAAATAAGGCGTTTATTAATTCCGTCAGCTTACAGTCAATGCCTGAAGCCCTTACATATAAAAGACTAGTATGATTAATGATAAGCAATGGGGAATGATGGTGACAACTCTGATAACTTGGCTGCAACAAGAAAAAATTGTAGAAAATGTCAGTAACCCCATCCCACTGAAGTCAATTCCCTGAAAAGTAATTCAAATCACTAACAGAAGGTCTACAGAGATATACATCTGGAAATTACATACCCCAAAAGGGCTGATGAACTTTCCAAGTTAATCCATCAACCTTGTGATACCTAGTATAATAGCAATCTGCCATGGGGAAGTTGGGTCTCCTTCAGCAAGTGTTCTCAGAACTTCAACAAAAAGCTCTGGATGGAATCTTATTAAAAAATGAGTGCAGCCTTCTGGATTCTTCAGAGCAGTTAGCCCTGCCAAAGCCATGTACCCTTAGACCACCATAGACTTATTTTTCCCAAATTAGGCTTTCTGTAAAATGTTTGGCCTCTATGGGTGTGCATACCAATATTTATGTTCAAATACAAGAGTAGACAACAGCCCTATGAATTATCATGGACTTCAGGGGGGCATCTAGAGCAGCTGTTCTAAGTGGGTGAAGAATGATATTATGAGGATTTCACATTGATAAAGCACAGCTTTCAAGATTCTTTTGTTCACCTTATCTCATTTTGTAAGCACAATGCTCCGTGAACAGTTATGCCATCTATTTTACAGGTGGGTAAATTGAGGCGCAGCAAAGAGAAGTAACTTGCCCTGAACAGCTAGCAAGTGGTGGTCTTGGGACAAAAAGCCAAGGATGCTAGTTGAAACCTGCTTTTGTAGCCTTCATGCTATGATGTTACAGTCTATCTTTTCAACAGCCTCAGGTGGGTGGGTGGTTGTGAACTGTTATGACCTGATATCAATATCTGTATCTTGGGGATAGCCTGAGTGTTTATTTGCAAGATTGAAAAGCATTTTGTGAAAGATGCATGTTAATCTATTTTCTACAAAAGGTATGTAAGAAGTTTTGCAAAGTATGATGAGTGATGACCAGTGTTCTGTGGATGCAGAGGGGAAGAGAGTTACTGCACCAAAGCTTCCCCTTCATCCTCAGGTGTACTTTGGCAGCCTGCACCTTGCTGTTGATTTCACTGGATATTATTGGACTCATCTCCAAAGTGTCTGTTATAGGTTGAATTTTGTCCCCCACAAAAGATATGCTAAAGCCCTGTCCCCCAGTACCTCAGAATGTGAGCTTATTTGGAAACAGGGCCACTGCAAATGTAATTAGTTAAATTAAAATGAGGTCATGCTGGAGTAAAGTGGGCCCTTTATCCAATATGACTAATGTCTTTATAAGACACAAACACACAAAGGGAGAATATCATATAATGACAGAGGCGACATTGAACAGTTGCAGCTATAGCACAAAATGCTAAAATGCAGCAACCACTAGAAGCTGGGAAGAGGTAAGGAAGGATTCAAAAAGAGAATGCTCCTACTCAACTATTCATTTTGTACTTTTGGATCCCAGAACAGAGAGAATACATTGCTGTTGTTTTAAGCCACCCAGTTTGTGGCACATGGTTACAAAAGTCCTGAGAAAGGGAGACAGTCCTATTTGAGCAGTGATGGATGGGTTGACATTCTGAGTGAAATGGTAACTCAGGCAAGGTGGAGGACTGGGTGGGGATGTGAATCATTTTCCGTATTTAAGGTTGAATACAATTTTCTCTTCACACTCTTACAGTCCCTGGAGTGGGGAAAGAGAGGAAGGGAAAGGGAGAAAGTAGGTCACCAAAGTTCATTTGTTCATATTTCCAGGAACTTCCGAGTTTCTGTTTCCACTTATATTATAGAACTGTTATCTGTTATTTATTTGGCCATCAGCAGATCTTATACAAGAGCAGAAGTGAACTCCGACTCAACCAGTGGTCTTTGTTGGTCTTTGCCTGAGTCTGTACTCATGCTGGGAAAGAAGTGGCTACTGGGGATGACACATATAGTGAAACGGAGGGGGTTTGCCGCTCCCCCCAACATTATAGCATCCCTCATTACTACTAGCTTTGCCTCTCAAGATGTTAGGATGCATTGTAACCCTTCAAGCACAGCAGATGAAGCACTTTCTTGAATGTCCAGATAATAGGGCTCCCGGCACACAGGAGAGATGCTGGCTAATTGTGCTCAGACAAGAAAGCTTTGGGATATTTATCCCAAGGGTTTCTTGGGTCATCATTTCTTTGCATCCAGAATTGTTAATAAAATGAACATTGCACATAAATACATGTATGGAGATAATTAGCATTCTGTGGCTGGCTTCCTTCACCAGATCACCACACAGGGCAGTTAAAAACCATGAAATGCTACTTTATTTTATGCACAATTATCTCATGAACATCCTCTGTTCAACCCATGGTAATTCATGTGATCAACGACAAGTTAATTTTTGAAGTGCAAGTAGTGAGCTTGCTAATATTTACTTTCAAAGCACTGTAAATTATTTCTTTACTAAGAATTGAATTTTCTGACAGTCTTTTTGGTCACTTGTCATGCAACTTTATTTTCTCTTCTCTGGTACAAAATAGTAACAGTCTTTTTAAAAGGCTATTAAGTGAGTATGGTGAACACATTACCTCCAGCCTTTCTTCTTGATGATGCTCCCCAGAATCACTTCAGCCCTGGAAAGGAAACAGATAATGTCTCAGGATACAGTATCCTGGAAACGCAAGAGTCAATCCAAACCACCAGATCCCTTCCTTGTTTGAACTGTCAGTGCCTACATGTCCCCAAAATAGAAGCCACTCTCTGCTGGTAGCGCAGTTTCTGCTGTTTCTGCTTGTGCCTGCAGAATCCTGCTCTCGGAGCATTCCAGAAGCACCTGCCAAATCCTGACACTCTGGCAGAGGAGACCGCCTGTGGTCCTGATACTAGGAAGCAGTGGAGTCATTTGGCAGTTTGGCGTTTTTGAACCACTGATACTATATAACTGTCTAGCTTGGTGGTATTCAAAGGGAGTCAAGGGTTTCTTTCTAACGGCCATGAGGATAGTGACCAGAGAGGATAGTGAGACTTCATGCTTTTCAGACAAAAAATACTACTCCCAGGTGATCTTGCAGGGTTAAAGAACCCATGTGTGGTTTTAGCTGTCCCAAAGCCAGGGCTGCAGGTGCAGTGGCCTACAGAGAGAATGTCCTGGGCTTGAGTGACAAGAGTTGTCAGAAGAGCAGGATATACGAAGTCATAGGGGAGTGTCCTTCCTGCCAATGACGCTGGTCGTGGAGAGTTATACTCAAGACACTCTCTCCATCTTCTCCCCCTCCACCTACCCCAGCTGGGATCCAAGCTTAAGGATACTAAAACTTTATTCTAGGTTCCTCCCAGTCAGACCAACATTGTAAGAAGCAGGTGGGCTCTCGGAGGCTTTATGAATGGAGACCTCAATGTAATCAGCACATTGTCCATTAGCATCCTATAGAGCAAGTCATCTCTAATTGTGATTTGTCTTAGCTGAAAAGTCCCGTCCTTGTTGGAGTGTAGAGCCTGGCAATAAACCCCAAGGTGGGTTAGCCGGGGAGCGTGAACCAAGGAGACACACACTGACTGTTACCTCAGGGTTCCTTCCCCCTGTCTCTCCTGTAACCTTGCACTTCACAGTGGGAACCTATCTCATTATACACTGACAAACAATCAATAATTAATCAGGACCGATTATCCTTCACAACAGGAATACAAACAGAACTCTAACAGACTTGTTAATCACTCCCTCTTTTTCAGCTTTAGCCGCATTTGGTAATAAGCAGGATTCAACAAAAGAAGAAAACGCTGAGATAAGGTAGGATGTGGAAAGAAACAAATCCTCATCACTTGTATTCTCTCTCCTTGGACACAACAGAAAACATCAAGGATCTGCGCTTTGAACCTGCCTCATAGTCCTTGACTATAACCCTGCCCTTGAAAAGGAGGAAACCCAGGCTAGGAAAATGCACTTTTATCAGGCAGTGATGATTCAGCAGTTTGTTATTCTCACCCAGAAGGGGAGGAATTAAGCCTGCAGGTGATTATGCTCCTCAGCCCTGTTTGAGAATTGCAGAGCCGCTCCAGTAGCAGTTTAGATGTTTGTTTCTTTTCTGCATCTGTGTTCATAGCAGGAGGCCAAGGCGGCCACTTCTGTTGAATGTGCTTATTGTGCAGGACCAGAGGATGTGGACACTGAAGACATAGTACCATGTGCTTTGACTTATCACTGAGCCCTGTCCTGGAGCTCCAAACCTGTTCTAGCATCCAGAAGAAGGTTGTAGTCAGCTGTGACTTCTCCAGAAAAAGAAGTGAGGCCTCTTCGCAGCCCTGTCTGTCCTCAGCGTAGAGCCTGAAATGCCCTCTTATAAAAGGTATTTGGTTTCTTGGCATCTTTGGGAATCCCTCCTTTAATCTCTGCTTCCCTGCAGAGAGGATGTGCTTGTACTCCTCAAGGTTGAGGAACTACGTGGGGTGGTTATAAAATGAAAGACTAGCTTTGGAAAAACCACGCTGGCATCTGCTCACTTATATTAATTACATTCAGCTAATATTTATGGGTCTCCATTGTGACCACTCTGGCCACAGCCACTTCTGCCCCTCAAGAATTGACAGACTGTGGCAATCGCTTCCAGTCCTTTCTTCATACAGGGAGCAGGGGTGGGAAGGTCTGGGTGGGCAGAGGGGTCCAAAGATGGTCAATAGCCCCAATTCTGGTGGAGGTAGGTAAAGGAGGGAAGAAAAGCAATGGCATCAGCATGTGTGGGAAGGACAGACCCTTCTCACCAATGTGTCAGCAATGGTCTGGGGGGAGTCTCTTGGGCCCGGAACTGAGACACGAGAGACGCATCAGGCACTGACTTACTTTCCAGCGGCATAGACCTCGGCTGTATCAAAGAGATTCACTCCGCTCTCATATGCGATCGTCATCAGCCGTTCAGCAACCTGCAAGAGGATGTGAAGGTCAGTCAGAAAAGCCAAATGCTTTACAAGCCTGGGAAGCAACTTGGACTCTTCTGGTGGTCTTTAAGAACATGGAAGTCTCACCGACAGTCTTATTTTTCTCAGTTGTATTAAAGAAGGAAAGAAAACAAGAAGATTCAACCAGCCTAAAGATGGTAAAATTCCCCTTCCCTCAGACCTACACTGGGCACTGAGGGACTTCCTTCAGTGCTGAGAATACCCAGCCACCAGGAGCACAGTGAGGCGGAGGGACTTGTATTTCTCACTCTGCTTGGAACACCTGGTTTGACAACATCCTCTGTGGCACTGGAATCTCTCTGACCAAGACGGTCGTTTGTATCCCTGGTGACTTCATTTCTCGTCTTTCTCTTTTTCCCAAGCCAATAGGTTCTGGCAGTTGGGTAACTCTTGACCTAAAAGCTTGTGCCTTTTTTCCCCCTGGAGGCTTAGCAGACTGTGCTGATGAACCAAAAGTTAGACAGAGCTGGGACTGCTGGAAAGCTCCTGTCAGCTCAGCACAGCCCCGGGCACGGCCACAGAGTGACCACCAGTCACACTGACACTACGTGGAGAGGAAAGGGTGAGCGCACCAGCTCCTCACAGGTCAGCCTGAGACTGCCAGGCTCCTCGCTCCTTCCTTTGTGCTGCTGAACACGAGTGGCAAGTGTGACAGAAGAGCATGGGGAGCAGCTATAAACTACACCTTGAGGGATGGTTCTGGAGGGACAGCAATAAACAATGCTGAAGAACGGACATTTTTTCATTTTGTTGATAGACTTATTAGTCAGCTGAAAAGTTACACACCTCACAAATAATTGAAATTGATTTTTACATTATGTTTTTCATTGTGGGCTAAGGGTGCTTCATCAGTATTTCCAAGATAATCTCTTTTCCTATTTTTTCTTTTAAGTGACATACCAAGAAAACTGTCAGGCTAGCACAATGCAAATCCTTTAGAATAGCAGCTAAAATGTTATTGTGTGTGTACTTAGTCTTGTCTGAATCTTTGTGTAGCCCGCCAGGGTCCTCTGTCCATGGAATTTCCCAGGCAAGAATACTGGAGTGGGTTGCCATTTCTTCCTCCAGGGGATCTACCTGACCCAGAATTGAACCCGTGTCTCCTGCATCTCCTGCACTGGCAGGCAGATTCTTTACCACTGAGCCACCTGGGAAGCCTATTAATACGCTTCTAATTTGGCACCATTATGATGTTTCTCCTAAGTATAAATTAAAATTTAAGACAGTATAGCTGTTCATACCATAATTGCCATATACATATACACACACAATATATGTAATATTGTATATATATACACACACATTTTTTTTTTCCGTCTGGGTAGTACAGGATGCAGGATGCTAGTTCCCCAACTAGGGATCAAACCTGAGCCCCTGCAATTGAAGCATGGAGTCTTAACCACTGGACTGTCAGGGAAGTCTCATGCCCTATACTTTAGAGATTATTGCTCTTGTATATCATCCCTGCATTATGTCATGTGTCATACTAATGGATTATTATTAGGAAATGTGTATAATAAATCTCATCTAGGGAGAAATTTTAAGATGCAGGATCCTGGATGGAGAGCTGAACTAAATGATAAGACATTTCCCAATCATGAGATCTGAAGATCTGAACATGGAATAAAGGAAATCACAAGACTAAGTCAGAGGACCAGTGTCTGAGCTTGAGTGTACCACTTACTAGATAAATGCATGCATTCTCAGTAGCTTCAGTCATGGCCAACTCTTCGCGACCCCCAAGGACTATAGCCCGCCAGGCCGTCTATGGGATTTCCCAGGCAAGAATACTGGAGCGGGTTGCTATGCTCTCCTCTGATCTTCCTAACCCGGGGATCAAACCTGCATCTCCTTAATCTCCTGCATTGCAGGAGGATTCTTTATCACTGAGCCATCAGGAAAGCCCCTGTTAGGTAAATACATGTTGGCAAATCATTTGACTTTTCTATATTTCAGTTTCATCATCTGCAAAATGCAGATGCTTCTGTCCTGCCCCCTAGGGAACCTGCAGATCTCAGAGGAAGCTGACCTTACCTCCCTCCAAGGAGTGCCTGGTGGGCCTAACGTGGTTCAGGGAAGGCCAACAAAATGTGAGAGGAGATGGACCGAGGACTTATGGGGACATTTTTCCTTGTTCTTCTTGCAGTGTTTCTATAAGCAACACTTTCCCTGGAGTTACTTTTCTAACTAGATCTAGAATGCCTGCTACTATCTTACTATTCTGTATGGATAAAGTTGACAAAGGAACACAGGGTCAGGAGAATCACTAGGAAACGCAATGGAAGCTCTAATTGAGACAACCTGGAAGCTTGCTCCAACTCTGCATTTCTAATTTGAAAGTAAAAATAGTTTTTTCCCTTATTTGTTTAGCCAGTTTGAATTGGATTTACTGTTACTTGCAATTGAAAGAAGCCTAACAGCATTCCTGCCAGGTGGCTATTCAATAAATGGCTGAACTCACACAGTAATGGGGACATCACCTCCCAAGGTGGCACTGATAATTATTTCACTCAGCATATTAAGGTTAGTATCGGCTTTGTGCCTCCACTGCCTCAGTGAAATAGTTTAACTTGACCAGTTCAGCCGTGGGTGTGACTGTGGTCTGGCTGTGTCTCCTGTCTTCCTTGCTGGCAATGTCTCTGTTGGGCCCTGGGGAAGAGCCATAGCTGCTCTCCAGAAGGACAATAGCTATTTGTCTGGTCTGCATTGAGGTGAAAGTCTCTGCAGTCGTTCACAACAGCTTTATTTTGTAGTTTTTAGAATCATAATTTTAAAATGATTTGTTTCAGAGGCTGGCCCTGCGTACTCTGACCTGGGCAAGCTAGGCTCATTGCAGCAGAGAGCAGACACTATCAAGGGCAGAGCAAAGATGAAGAGGGGAATAATGTGATTACAGTTGACTGCTCTGCTCTGAAAGGGAAGGTGTATTTGTCTTTTTCCACTCCAAGTACCATACCAGCCAGTAAGAGGTTATGCACATGCTAGATACAGTGGATTACTGACTTTAGACCTCCCTCCTTCCTTATCACTTATTTTGCATCTGATTGAAGTCTGCATCCATTGCTTTGATGTCTGTGCACTTGCCTCTGTGCTGCCTCCATTCTCCTTTCCTGAGATGGCCCTGGAGTAGACCTGGTGATGTCCACCCTGCTCCTCCTTTAGAACTCAAGGAATTATTTCCCCAGCTCTTAGGAATGCTGTCATCAGAAAGACTTGGCTAAAGTGAGTCACCTAGCCCAGGGACAGACCTGCCTCCCAGGGTGGCCTCTGTCCAATGACTGGTCATACAAGGGATATAAATACTCCTCTTGCCCCAACTTGGGACAACTCTACAGGGCCATCTGAGCTTCAGAGATCTCCTTGGGGTCAGCTGAGGTCACTGCTGAGACTGCATCAGAGTCCAGCTTCCTAATAACTGTTCTGCAGGCTGATTTCCACCTCAGGTCTGCTTCCCAAGTACGCTTCACTGTAACAAGCCTTTTGTGACAACCTACCTATGCCCAATACTGGGAACAGGCATTCAGATAGATAAATATAAGAAGATAGGACCCCTCCCAAGCAACTTAGCAGCAGTAGCAGCAGCATGGATCTATTAAATAACAGGGTGACCTTGTGAGCTGTGGAAAAGACCCTTTATCTCCCTAGGTGTCTCCTTAGGAATGGTAGTAAGAACTACCTTTAAAAGAGCTTGTCTTGTGTCAGGCACCAGGCTGAGCCCTTCATTAATCTTAGGGGCCATCATCTGCATTTTACTGATGTGGCAACTGTTGGTAAAAGTAAATGTTAACAAATCTAGTTAATGCAGAGTGAGTTGAAGCCCAGTGAGTATATCCACTTAGATGCACTATCCCTAACTCCTCAGTGGTATCAAGGAAGCCAAGGAAAGCTTGGAGGGACCTGAGGGGTTTCTTCAGGGAAGTTGTTGGTACTCAACACCTCCATTAGCTCACTTATGCCATGAAAGTAATCATTAAAGGCAATGGTCAGAATTATCATTTTGATAAGAACCATTCTGAATGTGTAAATGAAGGTGTAATGGAGTTCTGTAGTAAATACAATTGTTATAGGTCCCATTTATTTAGTGTCTGGAACCTACTAGCCAGAGGGCTATATAAATGTCTGACATGCATAACATGGTTAATATTTTCAACAGAACTTCCCATTTTGCATATGAAAAAATGAGGAACAGAGGTTGAATTAACTTGCCCAAGTCTGGGTGACCCAGTTTTCCTAGACTGAGAAATACTAAAATGGAAACAATGCAAACTGGGACCAGTTGGTCTAGATGAAGCTAAAACACATATATATACACATGCCAGCAATAAAATCTTTTCATAAAGTTACTTAACACTAATTCCAAAATTGATTGTCCTCTAATTATTGAGCTGCTCATTTAGTAGACTGACAGCTTCAAGGGCTATTAATACTTCAAAAGTGAAAAATACAGGAAGCAAGATAAAGTGGAAAATAATCTCTGAGTCAATCTTAGCCATTTCCAGTGATTAAAATATTATCCTTTTAAAATACTAGAATCTCAGAAACTGTATTGTAAAATACAGTTTGCTCTGCATTTTCTATGATCAGCAAAATCGAAGACAAAAGTAACTCACCTCATCTGAAATTTGACCTCCAAATGTCACCCATGTTCCTGAAAAAGAATAAATATTTGCATGTTATTCCTAATCATTTTTCTAATACTGTGCATTAAGCAAAACACTTTTCTTACATCGGGGCTACTTCAGTAGGTTGCTCATGAAGGTACCTGGACAGGAAGTTCTGCACATCCTCCTCCTATCACTAAGTTCCCCAGCAGGGATCTGCCTCCCTTTGCTTGTCTTTTCTTCATTTAAAGGCCTAGTATATGCTAGTATTAGCCCTGTCTACTAAAAGCTTTTTCTTCTGACTTAGGACCATATATGTTGCTGTGTAAGAAGGCAGTGCCCCAAGCCTGCATCCACTGCACATTCATTTTCATTCCACTTGGCTAAGAAGTTAGCAGTTCTGAAAGGGAAGGGAAGACCTTTGGTCAAATTTTCCTTTCCTTTGCCTCTGGTGAGGGACTCTATTTTGTGTTCTCTATTCCCTTTCAAAAGAAACCCTCTCAGAAGTTCTTCCAGTCTCCACTTCCAAGCTGCAAGAGGTGACAGTTTAGCTTTTTCCTCTCTTATGACCTGCCACTCCAGAATGGAAATTCCCATTGGCTTTGGGGTGGGATAGAGGCAGTAGCTGCTGAGTGAGGTTCGGGAAGGCAAGCAGAGAGGCATAACCAGTTGCTAAAGATCTGCATTTGTAAAGCAAGAGAGCATCAGGCACTGAGTGGGCTATTGCTTCTCAGGTCTATAGTCACCTCACTCATTCATAATTCTCTCCTTGATCCATTTTTTTTTTTTTAAGCTCTAATTACCTGCCAGGCAAAGGCACTGCACTCACGTGCTCGGTATAGTGAGGTGATTGCCCTAGTTCCTCTGCTCCAAGAGCTCACAATTGACAACTGCTGTTATTTGGTCGCTAAGTCGTTGTCTGAGTCTTTGTGACCCTGTGGACTGCAGCCCACTAGGCTCCTCTGTCCATGGGGTTTTCCAGGCAAGAATACTGGAGTGGGTTACCCTTTCCTTCTCCAGGGGATCTTCCTGACTCAGGGGTCAAACTCACATCTCCTGCATTGGCAGGAGGATTCTTTACCACTGAGTCACCTGGGAAGCCCTCACAGTTGACAATGCTAGTGGACAAATGATATGATGAAGGCAAATACAAGGCAGGAGGGGAAGGAGTGCTCTGCTCTGACTGGAAAGAGGTGGCCCTCAAGAAAGGCTTCTGAGAAGAGGTTAAGTCTCAAAGGAAGTAGATGCATGACAAAGGGAGAAACAGGCATTCCAGGTACAGGTGAGAGTGCAGGCAGGCAAGTGAGTAGAACACTTGAGTGGGCTGATGAGCTGTGGCGTGGGCTTCCGCGCCAGGAGAGGGAACACGATGTGGAGAGGGAGGGGTGACAGCAGGTGACTGGGCGCAGTTCATATTTTTGGGGGCAACAAAGAAATGTGGTTGGAAACTTATGTTTTGCAATAACAGAATAGCTACCATTTATGGAACATCTTCCAAATGCCAATAGGACACTGAGAAACATGTACACTTTCATCACTATGAATTTTAACAAACTTACAAGGTAATTTTATTATCCCAATTTCCAGATGATGACTCTAGCATCAACCAAACTAATAAGTGATATACTCAGGATTCCCCACATGTGCTGGGCTTCGAGGAGGATATCTTTCTCACTCACATTGCCACCGCATCAGTAAATTTCCAAAATTAATTATGGTATTTGGAATCATACTCCCATAGAAGCATGTAACTGTACCTTTTTTCTTCTTAGTTCTCAGGGACTAAACAAAGGGAGGATATATATTATTTTACTGGTACTCTCTCCATCCCCAGAGGTTGTAAATGGGAGATTTACAGATTGCACTCAGCTTGCAGACTTCTTGTGCCCAGCAAGAACAATGTTGTCCCACTTGGTATTTTAATTAAAGTTACCAACATTTTGATAATTTAGGAGATTAATCTGCTTAATCTTGGGAGATCTTTCTTTTAAATGCCTGATTTCTAGCTTCTCTTAAAGATAGAGGATCAGTGTCCCCACACAGTTGAAATGCCCTGAATCTGAGGGGAGATGCCCTCCCTGTTTATTCAAAGGTCATACACCTTTCTTTGTATTTTAAACACTGAGATCAAATGGCAGTTGTTATTTACTCCCATGTGTTTAC
Source organism: Aepyceros melampus (assembly GCA_006408695.1). Lineage (NCBI taxonomy): Eukaryota > Metazoa > Chordata > Mammalia > Artiodactyla > Bovidae > Aepyceros > Aepyceros melampus. The sequence continues at coordinate 451,415 of SJXQ01007770.1, forward strand.
TGCTATTTTTTTTTATTGTAAAATTTAGAGAAAAGGGGACTTGTGTATCTCCTAAAAAACAGAGTTCAGAATTTCAAGAAAAAATAGGGGTGCACTTTTTTGGTAGATGTGAAGAATTTCCAACAAAATTCTTTGTTATAAACAAAGAATGTTTACAACAGAAAAATTACAACTTAAGTCACCATAATAAAATAAACCATGACTGGTATTATACAGAAAAGATGGGCATTTGGAAACTTGATGGACTGAAGAAATGGCAGTGTTTGTTTTGAATGAGAATCAAATAAAAGATCTGCTGTGAAGTGCAGTTCTCTATTAAGTGAGAAAATTGCCTGGGCAATGAAACCTTTTTACAGACAACACTTTTACAAAAGAGTTTCTTTTGAATGTAGCAGAAATTATGTCTCCAGAGCATAAACAAGCACTTGCAAATGTTCCTATAATCAGAAACATTGCTGCTCAGCATGTTGAAAATCTGGCTGAGAACTTTCACGATAAGTTAAATTATTGGTGGCATTTTCTATTGCAGTAAATGGCTCATATATATAAATAATAGCACACTATTGGAGAAGGCAATGGCACCCCACTCCAGTACTCTTGCCTGGAAAATCCCACGGATGGAGGAGCCTGGTAGGCTGCAGTCCATGGGGTCGCTAAGAGTCAGACATGACTGAGCGACTTCACTTTCACTTTTCACTTTCAAGCATCAGAGAAGGAAATGGCAACCCACTCCGGTGTTCTTGCCTGGAGAATCCCAAGGACGGTGGAACCTGGTGGGCTTCTGACTATGGGGTCACACAGAGTCGGACACGACTGAAGTGACTTAGCAGCAGCAGTAGCAGCACACCATTAGCTATATTTATTTGTGATGCTTTGAGAATTTTGGAGGGGTTAAAGAAGTTTTCAACAAGGAGTCTCTGCAAGGCAAAACGTCAAAATTACTTTGTGATGAGAGGGTCTCAGACCATTGGATATAGAAGGCTGCTGCTGCTGCTGCTGCTGCTGCTAAGTCACTTCAGTCATGTCCGACTCTGTGCGACCCCATAGACGGCAACCTACCAGGCTCTTCCACCCATGGGATTTTCCAGGCAAGAGTACTGGAGTGGAGTGCCATCGCCTTCTCCGATATACAAGGCAGTGTTCCAAATTGTGTTACTACAGATTGGGCTCTCACAAAGGGCAGGGCTAAGCTTGGACTTGTCAAGCAACAGATCTAAGGTGGCAGTATTTTGAAGGGGCACTAAACATAAGTCCATTAATTTCCTCATTTATCAGGAATGGCTTTGGGCTAAAAAGCTAAAAGGAAATAAGCCATGGATTTGGTAATTAATATCATGAATCAGCTATTCTTCTATATCTTGGAGAAAAATCAGGTCAGTGTTTGCTTAATGAATTTGACAGCTTACTTGTGCTGTGATCTTGGAGAGCATTTTTTTAAACTGTTCATATCATCAAAGGAAGTAGTCCCATATCCATTTAGCAGCAAAGACTGGCTCAAAGTTCCAAGCTTCTTGCTGATATTACATGTCTTTGACACCTTGTGGATAGTTTTCTACTGGACATCCAGAATAATTTACACGAATACCTCATTTGCTTTTCTCAGTTCTGACAACATAGTCTTTGGAAAATTCATTTGTTAAAGAATAATTTGGTTCACTCTTTCAACATTGCAGTCAGTTCCCAGATATGAAAATGGTGACCTGAAATTTAATTTCCAAAACGGGGCCTTTGAATACTGGATTTCATGCTTTAAGAAAACAAACCAGCATTATTTAGCTTATTGTTGTTCAGTCGCTAAGTTGTGTCCAACTCTTTGTGACCCTGTAGACTGCAGCATGCCAGGCTTCCTGGTCCTTCACTATCACCTGGAGTTTGCTCAAATTCATGTGCATTGAGTCGGCGATGCCATCCAACCATCTCATCCTGTCGCCCCTTTCTCCTTAGCCTTCAATCTTTTCCAGCATCAGGGTCTTTTCCAATGAGTCAGCTCTTTGCATCAGGTGGCCAAAGTGTTAGAGCTTCAGCTTTAGCATCAGTTCAGTCGCTCAGTCATGTCCGACTCTTTGCAACCCCATGAAAAGCAACACGCCAGGCCTGCGTGTCCATCACCAACTCCCAGAGTTCACTCAGACTCACGTCCATCAAGTCAGTGATGCCATCCAGCCATCTCATCCTCTGTCATCCCCTTCTTCTCCTGCCCCCAATCCCTCCCAGCATCAGAGTCTTTTCCAATGAGTCAACTCTTCACATGAGGTGGCCAAAGTACTGGAGTTTCAGCTTTAGCATCATTCCTTCCAAAGAAATCCCAGGGCTGATCTCCTTCAGAATGGACTGGTTGGATCTCCTTGCAGTCCAAGAGACTCTCAAAAGGCTTCTCCAACACCACAGTTCAAATTCAGGGTTAATTTCCTTTAGTATTGACTGATTTGACCTCCCTGCAGTCCAACGGACTTTCAAGAGTCTTCTCTGGGACCACAATTCGAAAGCATCAATTCTTCAGTGTATTTAGCTTCAGTCAGTTCAGTTCAGTCGCTCAGTCATGTCCGACTCTTTGCGACCCCATGAAAAGCAGCATGCCAGCCTTCCTGTCCATCATCAACTCCCAGAGTTCACCCAAACTCTTGTGCATCAAGTCGGTGATGCCATCCAGCCATCTCATCCTCGGTCGTCCCCTTCTCCTCCTGCCCCCAATCCCTCCCAGCATCAGGGTCTTTTCCAATGAGTCAACTCTTCGCATGAGGTGGCCAAAGTATTGGAGTTTCAGCCTCAGCATCAGTCCTTCCAGTGAACACCCAGGACTTGTCTCCTTTAGAATGCACTAGTTGGATCTCCTTGCAGTCCAAGAGACTCTCAAGAGTCTTCTCCAACACCGCAGTTCAAAAGCATCAATTCTTTGGCACTCAGCTTTCTTCACAGTCCAACTCTCACATCCATACATGACCACAGGAAAAACCATAGCCTTGACTAGATGGACCTTAGTTGGCAAAGTAATGTCTCTGCTTTTGAATATGCTATCTAGGTTGGTCATAACTTTTCTTCCAAGGAGTAAGTGTCTTTTAATTTCATGGCTGCAATCACCATCTGCAGTGATTTTGGAGCCCTGGAAAATGAAGTCTGACACTGTTTCGACTGTTTTCCTATCTATTTCCCATGAAGTGATGGGACACGATGCCATGACCTTAGTTTTCTGAATGTTGAGCTTTAAGTCAACTTTTTCACTCTCCTCTTTCACTTTCATCAAGAGGCTTTTTAGTTCCTCTTCACTTTCTGCCATACCTTTCTTAATTTTTGATAGTACAAATGAAAGGCTATGAAGTTGCCTAACTGTTCTAAAAAATGGTATTGAATACTATGGCAACATTGAAAGCTGGAATAGTATTTCCATCTTGGAGGATATAACCCTCCTTATAAGAACCTAGCCATGTTGGGAAAAGCTTATGTTTAGGAGCAGTTTTATTCCAAAATTAATCTTAAAAAAATTACCAACACTAGTTTACATATTTAAGGTTTCGTGCCATACATTACAGTAAATAGACTTGGCTGACATTTTGGTACAGAAGAAAAGACATCAGGTTTCTGATTCCATGTCAGAGCATTAATGATTATATGATAGCAATAATAATGAATATTTTTCTTTTTCAGTTTTAGTTTCAATTTTTAAATTAAAATAAAATATTGATATTATACACATGCATATATATATATATATATATATATATATAGCCACACCATAATTTAGTAAAAATTAAGAGTCTGGTTCCATTTTGGGGATTCTGTCATTCTTCCATTCAGCTTATTTGATTTAGATAGGCTATCTCCCTGACCTTTTAAACATTTGCTATTTATTTCTTTTATAATTATTTTTTTTTTGCAAACTTTCAATCTTTTACTAGAGTGTAAGCTATTTGAGGTATAGGGCTTTATTTCATTTATCTTCTTATCTCCACAGTCCTAGAATATAACAGTCCTTGGAAAATGGTTGATAATTATCTGATTAAATTGAATTGAATTGGCTTTTTGGCTATCATTAATGTACAAAGTACTGGGATAGTTTCCCACCAAATAAACATGTATATTTTGATTTATAGAAACATCAAAAATGCTCATCAACAGTCTTCAGTTCTAACCCTTATGCGATTGATGTGTTTCTCTTCACCCCTGTACCTACACAGCTGTGCCCTCTCCTGGAGAAGGGCGGGGAAAGTCCTTGTCCCTGGCTGCAAGTCTCCTGCGGATTAGAGAGGCACAGTATAGGCAGGATCCACCACCAACCTCGAGGAAGAGCTGACACTTACAAATAGGATGTATTCCCCCAGGATGGAGAAGGACTGAGTGGCAGTTTTTCAGACAGGAAAACTCTACTTGTGTGATTTTATTTCTACTACCCCTCTTTGCAAGATCTAAGGTGGTTTATTACTTAATACAATTCTCAGAAAACTTCTGTGGCAGTTTCTTTTATCATTTTTCTGCCTCTAATGAGAGCACACCTTCTTGAGACCTAGGATGGCATATGATTATTTCACTGTGACGTTTCAAATTAGTGAGATGCTATTTAGAAGATCATTTTCCTTAACTGACACTTGTTTCTAACTTTTTTCAAGCAGAGGGAGTATAAAGAGAACTTGAACTGTTATTGTGTCTTCTGATGAAATTCCTTTGTGTACAAAGGAACATATGCTTTGAAAACCTCTATTTGAGGCCCTTGGCATATACCTATCAGAGCAAAGAAAATGATCAGTGAAATGTAAAAAGAAAATGAAAACTGGCTTTATACACACATGCACGCGTGCGCACACACACACACACACACACACACACCCCTCTGTCTTTGATTACTTTATTACCTTGTTGGTGGTTTACTGGGTAATTGCTAAGCATAAGGAAACATGCTTATCATTTAAATGATCTCCTTGCTTATATGAAGAAATATTTAGATATTCAGAAGTAGTAACATTTGGGTCTTTTTTCAAAAGCCACTTTCTTTGTGAACCTTATCTGGTCATTCAGGTAGAATCTCAGTACCCAGCCCCTGACAGTTTAACTGCCCTATCTCTATAGGTAGGCCACCTCCTTGGCCCTTTAACATCTCACATCACTAGGGTGCAATTATCATAACTGGCCAACTAACACTGGTACAGTATTAGGAACTAAACTACAGACCTTTAAATTTCATTGTCCTCTTTTTCTGTTCCAGAATCCTATATAGGACACAATATTGCATTAAGTTTTCATGTCTTCTTAGTGTCCTCTGTTGTGTCTTTCCTTGTGTGTCTTTCATAATCTTGACATTGATCAAGTATTTGATAGAATGTCCCTCAATTTGGGTTTAGATCATCCGTTGGATCATAGAAAAAGCAAGAGAATTCCAGAAAAACATCTATTTCTGCTTCATTGACTACACTAAAGCCTTTGGCTGTGTGGATCACAACAAACTGTGGAAAACCCTTGAAGAGATAGGAATACCAGACCACCTTACCTGCCTCCTGAGAAATCTGTATGCAGGTCAAGAAGCAACAGTTAGGACCAAGAATGGAACAACTGAATAGTTCCAAATTGGGAAAGGAGAACATCAAAGCTGCATATTGTCACCCTGCCTATTTAATTTATGCTTTTGAACGGTGGTGTTGGAGAAGACTCTTGAGAGTCCTTGGACTGCAAGGAGATACAACTAGTCCATTCTGAAGGAGATCAGCCCTAGGATTTCTTTGGAAGGACTGATGCTAAAGCTGAAACTCCAGTACTTTGGCCATCTCATGCAAAGAGTTGACTCATTGGAAAAGACTCTGATGCTGGGAGGGATTGGGGGCAGGAGGAGAAGGGGACGACAGAGGATGAGATGGCTGGATGGCAATACTGACTCTATGGACATGAGTTTAAGCAGGCTCCAGGAGTTGGTGATGGACAGGGAGGCCTGGCGTGCTGCAATTCATGGGGTCGCAAAGAGTCGGACATGACTGAATGACTGAACTGAACTGACTGAGACAGCATATTAAAAAGCAGAGACATTACTTTGCTGACAAAGGTCCATCTAGTCAAAGCTATGGTTTTTCCAGTAGCCATGTATGGATGTGAATGTTGGACTGTAAAGAAAGCTGAGCACCGAAGAACTGATGCTTTTGAACTGTGGTGTTGGAGAAGACTCTTGAGAGTCTCTTGGACTGCAAGGAGATCCAACCTGTCCATTCTAAAGGAAATCAACCCTGAATATTCACTGGAAGGACTGATGCTGAAGCTGAAGCTCCAATACTTTGGCCACCTGCTGTGAAGAACTGACTCATTGGAAAACTCTCTGATGCTGGGAAAGATTAACGGCAGGAGGAGAAGGGGACGACAGAGGATGAGCTGGTTGGATGACATCACTGACTTGACGGACATGAGTTTGAGCAGGCTCCAGGAGTTGGTGATGGACAGGGAAGCCTGGCATGTTGCAGTCCATGGGTCACAAAGAGTCAGACATGACTGAGTGATTGAACTGAACTGAACTGAGGGTTATAGATTTGGTGGCTTGGATTTTCTATACTGCAGTTTGACTTGCTTATGTTTTAGATATATTCAAGAAGGCAATCTAAAAATGCAATTATAATATTTATTATATCACAATTAACTTTTCTTCATTCTTTTATTCAACAAGTCCACTGTTTGAGTCTACTCTGTGCCAGGCATTGTATTAAATTATAAGGACACAACAGTGAGAATATTATTTCTCCCATAATGGAGCAGCACATTTAAGAGGCAAGACAAAATAATGAGAAAAAACAAGCTAAATACACAGTGGTTATTTATGAATGTTAATTTCATAAATAAAATATGAAATGTGTAAGTTGATTGATGAGTATTAAAGACAGTCATGTTTATAAGGTCAGATTTGGTAGCTAAAATGTCAGGGGGTGGGTGCTGAGATTCTACATGGGGTGACCAGATAATGCTCACAAAGAAAGTGGCTTTTGAAAAAAGACCCAAAGAAAGTTAAGGAGCTAGTTAGGAAGCTACTTTGAGGAAAAACATTCCAGCGTGGGGGGTGGGGAGACAATGTGGAGGGGGCTTGCTCGGCATGTTCAAGGTCAATGAGGAGACCAATGGCCAGAGAAGAGAAGATGAGGTCTGTGGGGTCATGGGAACAGATTGCATGGAGTGATATTAATCATAAGAAGGACTTTGGAGAGGAATTTTGAATAGAGAAGTGACACAGTCTGATTCTATGAAAAGGAACCTGTGCTGTGGTGTTGAGAGCTCACCTCTGAGGTTGAGGCACCAGCACCAGTGAGGAGGCTATCATGATCAATCTAGGTGAGACGTGAAGGTGGTTTGGTCTGAGGTGCTGGGATTGAAGATGGTCAGAAGTGCTTGAGTTTTTGATAGATTTTGAAGGACAGGTGATAGGATTTGTTGATTAAAGGGATATAGGGTGTGAGAGAAGGTGAGCCTTCAAGGACAACATCAAGGTCAGAACCAGGGGAGAATGCAGAGCCAATTCAATGCACTGCATTCTGGATTTAACAATTTTTAAGTCTGGCAAATAGAGCACACATTGATTCCAGGTTAATGCAATGAAAGCTGACCAAATGGTTGAGAGGCATTTAATCTAGAGGTGTTTAGAGCTATTCATCTGTTACAAGAGAAGACTCTACACATGGACATCACCAGATGGTCAACACCGAAATCAGATTGATTATATTCTTTGCAGCCAAAGATGGAGAAGCTCTATACAGTCAACAAAGACAAGACCGGGAGCTGACTGTGGCTCAGATCATGAACTCCTGATTGCCAAATTCAGACTTAAATTGAAGAAAGTGGGCAACACCACTAGACTATTCAGGTATGACCTAAATCAAATCCCTTATGATTATACAGTGGAAGTGAGGAATAGATTTAAAGGTCTAGATCTGATAGATAGAGTGCCTGATGAATTATGGAATGAGGTTCGTGACATTGTACAGGAGATAGGGATCAAGACCATCCCCATGGAAAAGAAATGCAAAAAGGCAAAATGGCTGTCTGGGGAGGCCTTACAAATAGCTGTGAAAAGAAGAGAAGCAAAAAGCAAAGGAGAAAAGGAAAGATATAAGCATCTGAATGCAGAGTTCCAAAGAATAGCAAGAAGAGATAAGAAAGCCTTCTTCAGCAATCAATGTAAAGAAATAGAGGAAAAGAACAGAATGGGAAAGACTAGAGATCTCTTCAAGAAAATTAGAGATACCAAGAGAACATTTCATGCAAGGATGGGCTCGATAAAGGACAGAAATGGTCTGGACCTAACAGAAGCAGAAGATATTAAGAAGAGGTGGCAAGAATACACGGAAGAACTGTACAAAAAAGATCTTCATGACCCAGATAATCATGATGATGTGTTGACTAATCTAGAGCCAGACATCTTGGAATGTGAAGTCAAGTGGGCCTTAGAAAGCATCACTACGAACAAAGCTAGTGGAGGTGATGGAATTCCCGTTGAGCTGTTTCAAATCCTGAAAGATGATGCTGTGAAAGTGCTGCACTCAATTTGCCAGCAAATCTGGAAAACTCAGCAGTGGCCACAGGACTGGAAAAGGTCAGTTTTCATCCCAATTCCAAAGAAAGGCAATGCCAAAGAATGCTCCAACTACCGCACAATTGCACTCATCTCACATGCTAGTAAAGTAATGCTCAAAATTCTCCAAGCCAGACTTCAGCAATATGTGAACCGTGAACTCCCTGATGTTCAAGCTGGTTTTAGAAAAGGCAGAGGAACCAGAGATCAAATTGCCAACATCCGCTGGATCATGGAAAAAGCAAGAGAGTTCCAGAAAAACATCTATTTCTGCTTTATTGACTATGCCAAAGCCTTTGACTGTGTGGATCACAGTAAACTGTGGAAAATTCTGAAAGAGATGGGAATACCAGACCACCTGACCTGCCTCTTGAGAAATCTGTATGCAGGTCAGGAAGCAACAGTTAGAACTGGACATGGAACAACAGACTGGTTCCAAATAGGAAAAGGAGTACGTCAAGGCTGTATATTGTCACCCTGCTTATTTAACTTATATGCAGAGTACATCATGAGAAATGCTGGACTGGAAGAAACACAAGCTGGAATCAAGATTGCTGGGAGAAATATCAATAATCTCAGATATGCAGATGACACCACCCTTATGGCAGAAAGTGAGGAGGAGCTAAAAAGCCTCTTGTTGAAAGTGAAAGAGGAGAGTGGAAAAGTTGGCTTAAAGCTCAACATTCAGAAAACGAAGATCATGGCATCTGGCCCCATCACTTCATGGGAAATAGATGGGGAAACAGTAGAAACAGTGTCAGACTTTGTTTTTTTGGGCTCCAAAATCACTGCAGATGGTGACTGCAGCCATGAAATTAAAAGGCGCTTACTCCTTGGAAGAAAAGTTATGACCAACCTAGATAGTATATTCAAAAGCAGAGACATTACTTTGCCGACTAAGGTCCGTCTAGTCAAGGCTATGGTTTTTCCTGTGGTCATGTATGGATGTGAGAGTTGGACTGTGAAGAAGGCTGAGCGCCGAAGAATTGATGCTTTTGAACTGTGGTGTTGGAGAAGACTCTTGAGAGTCCCTTGGACTGCAAGGAGATCCAACCAGTCCATTCTGAAGGAGATCAACCCTGGGATTTCTTTGGAAGGAATGATGCTAAAACTGAAGCTCCAGTACTTTGGGCACCTTATGCGAAGAGTTGACTCATTGGAAAAGACCCTGATGCTGGGAGGGATTGGGGGCAGGAGGAGAAAGGGACGACCGAGGATGAGATGGCTGGATGGCATCACAGACTCAATGGACGTGAGTCTGAGTGAACTCAGGGAGTTGGTGATGGACAGGGAGGCCTGGCGTACTGCGATTCATGGGGTCGCAAAGAGTCGGACACGACTGCGCGACTGAACTGAACTGATCTGTTACATCACTGAAGGATTTAAGGTTGGCAATGCAAACTGCAGCTCTCACTGAACTTAGACTACATGCTGCACAAAATTAATGTGTTCACTATCTCATTTGAATAGAATTATTTCCAGAGAGGTAAAACTGGGGGTGGGAGTGTGCCCCCAAATTTCATGGAAAGCAGGAAACAGAATGTTAGTCCAAGCCAGGGCTGATTTGGAGGATGAGGTGTTGGTTACCTCGTATACCAGGGCCAGGGCATTTCCTGTGTGCATTTCCCCTCTTAGCTATGGGCAGAGTCTTCTGAGAATGGGACCCTTCCCCATGTCTTTGGATCCAAATTCTATTTATTCTTCAGGACCCAGAATTTCAGCTTCAGAGTCCAGTGCTGCTAGACTTCCTTAACACCTCCTCTCCTCTAGATCTCTGTTGCATTAACTCCTTGACCCCAGAAAAGGCCCAACCTCTGGATTTCAAGTTTCATCACACACAAAATTTGGGACCTTAACCTTTCTTCATTACTATGATTTTGTGATTCTGTGTCTAGGCTTTCAAGGGAAAACTCATCCCATTCAACTACTATGAACAAAGTATTATTACCACACCAACCATATCACATTGTAACTACATGTTGTTTTTTTTTTCCCCACATATGACACCCCCACCAGATTGCATCTGTCCTGAGGGCAGGGACCAAGTTTAATCTAGGTGTTTAATTCTAGCCACTGAAGTGAAGATTGACACATAGTAAGTACTTAATAATCATTCACTGAATCAGTAAACAAACACTTTAAAAACTCAGGCATCCAGTCCTGAAAGAAATGTCTCGAACACGAGAACATGTGCAGCATGTTGGTTGTTTCCCTGATTCACTATCTTGGATCAGAGGTTTTCAAGCCTGGCTGCATTTTGAACATCCTGGGGGAGCAAGAATACACAGAAGAACCATACAAAAAAGATCTTCATGACCCAGATAATCATGATGGTGTGATCGCTAATCTAGAGCCAGACATCCTGGAATGTGAAGTCAAGTGGGCTTTAGAAAGCATCACTACGAACAAAGCTAGTGGAGGTGATGGAATTCCAGTGGAGCTGTTTCAAATCCTGAAAGATGATGCTGTGAAAGTGTTGCACTCAATATGCCAGCAAATTTGGAAAATTCAGCAGTGGCCACAGGACTGGAAAAGGTCAGTTTTCATTCCAATTCCAAAGAAAGGCAATGCCAAAGAATGCTCAAACTACCGCACAATTGCACTCATCTCACATGCTAGTAAAGTAATGCTCAAAATTCTCCAAGCCAGGCTTCAGCAATATGTGAACAGTGAACTCCCTGATGTTCAAGCTGGTTTTAGAAAAGGCAGAGGAACCAGAGATCAAATTGCCAACATCCACTGGATCATGGAGAAAGCAAGAGAGTTTCAGAAAAACATCTATTTTTGCTTTCTTGACTATGCCAAAGCCTTTGACTGTGTGGATCACAATAAACTGTGGAAAATTCAGAAAGAGATGGGAATACCAGACCACCTGACCTGCCTCTTGAGAAATCTGTATGCAGGTCAGGAAGCAACAGTTAGACCTGGACATGGAACAACAGACCGGTTTCAAATAGGAAAAGGAGTACGTCAAGGCTGTATATTGTCACCCTGCTTATTTAACTTCTATGCAGAGTACATCATGAGAAATGCTGGACTGGAAGAAACACAAGCTGGAATCAAGATTGCTGGGAGAAATATCAATAACCTCAGATATGCAGATGACACCACCCTTATGGCAGAAATTGAAGAGGAACTAAAAAAGCCTCTTGATGAAAGTGAAAGAGGAGAGTGGAAAAGTTGGCTTAAAGCTCAACATTCAAAAAACAAAGGTCATGGCATCATGTCCCATCACTTCATGGGAAATAGATGGGGAAACAGTGGAAACAGTGTCAGACTTATTTTGGGGGCTCCAAAATCACTGCAGATGGTGAGTGGAGCCAGGAAATTAAAAGACGCTTACCCCTTGGAAAAAAAGTTATGATCAACCTAGATAGTATATTCAAAAGCAGAGACATTACTTTGCCGACTAAGGTCCGTCTAGTCAAGGCTATGGTTTTTCCTGTGGTCATGTATGGATGTGAGAGTTGGGCTGTGAAGAAGGCTGAGCACTGAAGAATTGATGCTTTTGAACTGTGGTGTTGGAGAAGACTCTTGAGAGTCCCTTGGACTGCAAGGAGATACAACCAGTCCATTCTGAAGGAGATCAGCCCTGGGATTTCTTTGGAAGGAATGATGCTAAAGCTGAAACTGCAGTACTTTGGCCACCTCATGCGAAGAGTTGACTCATTGGAAAAGACTCTGATGCTGGGAGGGATTGGGGGCAGGAGGAGAAGGGGACGACAGAGGATGAGATGGATGGATGGCAATACTGACTCGATGGATGTGAGTCTGAGTGAACTCTGGGAGTTGGTGATGGACAGGGAGGCCTGGCGTGCTGCGATTCATGGGGTTACAAAGAGTCGGACACGACTGAGCAACTGAACTGAACTGAACTGAACTAGGGAAGCTTTCAATGGTTCTACTGACCTAGTCCCTCAACAGACCAGTTTCATCAGAATCTCTGGGAACAGGACCCCAGCATCAGAATTTTTAAAAGATACTCAGATAATCCTAATTGCATCCAGGGTTGAAGATCATCATTCTATTTAAAAAAATATATATATATTCATATATAGTTAATTTACAATGTTATGTTAATTTCTGCTATATAGCAAGGTGACTCAATTATACACATACATATTTTTTCATATTCTTCCATTATGGTTTATCATAGGATATTGAATGTAGTTCCCTGTGCCATATATTAGGATCTTGTTACTTATCCATCCCATATATAATGGTTTGTATCTGCTAATCCCAAACTCCCAAACCTTCTCTTCCCAACCCTCACTTCAAACTGGCAACCACAAGTGTAGTCCTATGTTTATGAACCTGTGTCTGTTTCATAGATATGTTCATTTGTGTCATATTTTAGATTCCACATATAAGTGAAATCATACAGTACTGGTGTTTCTGATTTTAACTTACTTTGCTTAGTATGATCATCTCTAGGTTTATCAATGTTGCTATAATGTTATTTCATTATTTTAAATGGCTATGTAATATTCCATTCCAGTCCATTCCATTCCATACACACATGCATATATATATATATATATATATATATATAATACCACACTTTCTTTATCCATTCATCTGTTGATGGAGATTTAGGTAGTTTTAATGTCTTGAGTATTGTAAATAGTACTGCTATGAACATAGGGGTGCATGTATCTTTTTGAATTATAGTTTTATCTGGATATATGTCCAGGAGCGGGATTGCTGGATCATTTGGCAACTCTATTTTTAGTTTTTTGATGAACCTCCATACTGTTCTCCATAGTGGCTGTACCAATTTACATTCCCACCAACAGTGTAAGAGGGTTCCCTTTTCTCCACACCCTCTCCAGCATTTACTATTTGTAGACTTTTAAATGATAGCCATTCAGACCAGTGTGAACTGGTACCTCATTGTAGTTTTGATTTGCATTTCTCTGATAATTAGTGATGATGAGAATCTTTTAACATGCCTATTGGCCACCTGTGTGTCTTTGGAGAAATATCTACTTAGGTCTTCAGCTCATTTTTCAATTGTTTTTTTTTTTTTTATTGAATTATAGGAGTTATATATATGTTTTGGAAATTAAGCCCTTGTTGGTCATTTCATTTGCAAATATTTTCTCCCAGCCCAAAATGAAAATGTCTTTTCATTTTGTTTATGGTTTCCTTTGCTGTGCAAAAACTTTGCACAAAAGCTAAGTTTGATTAGGTCCCATTTGTTTATTTTTGCCTTTATTTCTATTGCCTTGGGTGACTGACCTAAGAAAACATTGGTGCAATTTAAGTTAGAGAATGTCTTGCCTATGGTCTCTTCTAGGTTAAGTTACTTGCCCAAAGTCCTAAATCAGTAATTGGTGGAGTTGGAGCCAGGATTTAACCAACTTTCCACTGTTAATCACAATATGGTATGGAAAGAGTGCTGCTCTTTTAATAAGCTGAGTGAAGTGAGTTCATATTGATGGAGGATCAAAACAAACAGAAAGCAGATACCCTAGAAATCTGGCCTTAGGGAAAGTCTCAGAAAATGGGCCTGAGATGTACAGAGAGGTAACAGAGGTAAAGAATTGGCTTTTGCCTTTGGTGCCCTCTCAAAGGGCATGGAATACAGCTGTCTTCCTACCGGTGAGGCAGCAGAGTGAATGGCTAAGTAGCAAAACAATGTTCTGAGCAACCCCATTGTGGTCATTGTAGATAAACTGGATGAAGACCTATGTCTGGGCATGTGGGACACAGCTCAAGGCCCTATCATTTTCAAATGGTACAGACAAAGCATTCTTTGTTGTTCTGGTTTGCATCTGCCGATGTTCTCTACCAAGCCTGGCCTTTATTTTTGGATCCAAGCTGCAGCCTGGTCTCTCATTTTTGGCTTTCAATGTATTGCTAATGAGCATCTGGCCTGGGATAACAGAAGTGATGACAGCCTAGCCTTTACATTTTTACTGTGGTTACCTTTTCTTGCAAGAGCCATTAATACTGTTTAAGGTCTGAGCAGGGAGGGGGGAGCTGAAGGGCTGCTTTCACATCTGTACTTTATAAAAGAGCTTGAAATAGCAAGGCAACTAGGCAAAGAAGTGGTAATGTCCACACAGAACAAAACTGGGCTCTCAAGGCAGGGAACATGTACTTTAAGAAGTATTCTCATTCAAGGCAGCTCTGCAAGATCTGAAGAACTCCACAGATGGACAGATGAGGAAGTGAAGGGGTAGAAAAATGACTTTCCACAGTTGGTTAGTGGTGGGGTATCCAAGGGCATGGTTTTCCCCAGCCTCATGCTATCTTCTGGTAATGACTTCCCCATCTCCCCCGTGTGTCCTGTTTCAGCCAAATGGTATGGTCTAGTGTTTGCTCTGAAAACAAACAATTCTTGCTTCCATGAATCTTCCAACATTCCTCTCTCTGCCAAATGCTTCTTCCTTATGGTAAGCTTTACATCTATTTCTGCCCCCAGACTTCCTCTAATGGATGAGGAACAGGCCACTCCCTTGGGCCATCTCCCTGCTCCCAGATTCTCCCAACTCCATCTGAGGACAGTTTTAATCTTGTCTTCCCATGAGACCTCATATATAGAGCCATTCTGGACTTTAAGCTCTCAAACACTTAAGAACTTCAGAGCCAGGGCTGAGAGCTGAACCATAAGGAGCTGTAGCTGTCAATGAAGGAATTCTTGGGTTTATCCTTGGGAGTATGAGTGTACCATCAGAGTACACAGGGGCTGAGTGTACCAATGGATAAGGCAGAAGGGAGCCTAATCTTAGCTTAGGCATGGTTGGGATAGGGCTGGGTCTTCTAGAAAAGTCTGTGGACCTTCTAATACGTGTCTGAAGGCTGGAGGTTTTGAGGGTTAAATGGCTAGGACTGACATTACATCCTTCATGATCCTTATAGAGAAGTACAAATATTTGATGTTTTCCTTCTTTCTTTGATTTAAAGTACTTTTCAGTGCCAAGGGATGCTGCTAGCTCCATTTTAAGATTTGTTTCAGAGCAAATCTGCCTGGAACCGTTTTGTTCAGTTTCCCCATTACTCTGATCAGTAAAGTTTAAAGACAAGGCAGTAATGCTGGGAGTAGGATGAAAGATGGTGGAGCAAGAAGTTTAGAAGAGGCAGTTTTGTTCTATAAAGCAGGAGCTGCTGTGCACATAGCATAGGAACGAAATTTCAGTGCCTTAAACTTTCCCCCAGAAAACAATGACCCACTCTCCGCATTAAGATGTTAGAATTAATGACACATAATAATGTAAACCCATGGCTAAATAAAGCTCCTTACATTTTCTAATGTGGGTGTGACTCCCGAATGAATTGATTTAGCACCTTGAGCCAGTTAGGAAATTCTTAAACAAAATAAAACCAAAAGTTCTTTGATGAGTTTTTCTTCCTAGGGAGTTTACTCTTCTGTCCACACTATTGAAATGAATATTATTACTTTTATAATAAGAAGCAAAAGTTATTTAAAAAACTCATTGCTTTATTGGGAAATCTATTCATAAACAAAGATTCTAACAAATTATAGCTCTTCCTATTTCCTGAACATGGAAAAGAGGCAGTGTTTATATTTTGTTAGCATATTGCCCAAGGTTCCTTGGTCAATTTCTCATATCTTTTTGTACTAATATTTACATGTTGAAAATTATTTCTTACAAGTTTCCAGGGTACTTATAACCAGCATATACATCATTAATATGCCTTGTTCATTTTATTCTTTTGGAAGCACTTATAAGAAATGAGTGGTGCTGGGAAAACTAGACAGCTGGACATGTAGAAGAACAAAATTAGAACATATTCCACACCATATACAAAAATAAACTCAAAATGGGCTAAAGACCTAAATGTAAGACCAGAAACCATAAAACTCCTAGAAGAAAACACAGGCAGAACACTCTTTGACATAAGTTGTAGCAAGATGTTTTTGGTCTCTTCAGGCAAAGGAAACAAAAGCAGAAATAAACAAGGGAACCTAATTAAACTTAGAAGCATTTGCACAGCAAAGGAAACCATCAACAAAACAAAAAGACAGCATACAGAATGGGAGAAAATATCCGCAAATGATATGACGGATAAGGGGTTAATAGCCAAAATATATAAACAGTTTATACAACTCAATATTAAAAAAAAACCACGAAAAACAAATAACCTGACTGAAAAATGGGCAGAAAACCCAAATAGATGTTTTCCCAAAGAAGACATACAGACGGCCAATAGGCACATGAAAAGATGCTCAGCATCACTAATCATAAGGGAAATACAAATTGAAACCACAATGAGATATCACTTCCTACCTCTCAGAATGACTGTGTGTGTATGCTTAGTCACTCGACTGAGTCTGACTCTTTGTGACTCCATGGACTGTAACCCACCAGGCTCCTCAATCCATGGGGATTCTGCAGGCAAGGAATATTGGAGTGGGGTCCATACCCTTCTCCCTAGTACATGGTTGGTGAAAATGTAAATTGGTATATCCACTGTGGAAAACAGAACATAGGTTCCTCAAAAAACTAAAAATAGAACTAACGTATTATCCAGCAGTTCCACTTCTGAGTATATATCCAAAGTAAATGGAAACAATAATTCAGAAAGATATATGCACCCCAATGTTATGAGCAGCATTGTGTATTAGAGCCAAGATATGGAAGTAAAGTAAGTGTTGATCAACAAATGAATGGACAAAGATGTGGTATATATACATGTGTGTATATACACACACACACACACACACACACACACACACACACTGGAATACTATTCAGCCATAAAAAAGAATGAAAATTTGCCATTTGCAGCAACATGGATAGACTTGGAGGGCATTATGCTGAGTTAAATAAGTTAGACAGAGAAAGGCAAATACTGTATGCTATCACTTATATGTGGAACCTAAAAAATAAGATAAACAAATGAATATGGCAAAACAGAAACAAACTTACAGATCTAGAGAATGAACTAGTGGTTACCAGTGGGGAGGGAGAAAAAGAGAGGAAAGCAAGATAGGGGTAGGGGATTAAAGTACAAACAATTATGCATAAAATAAATAAGCTAAAGGATATATTTTATAGAGCAGAGAATATAGGCAATATTTTATAATGATTTTAAATGGAGTATAGTCTAGAAAAATATTGAATCACTATGCTATATACCTGAAACCAATATAATATAATAAATCAACTATAATTAAAGAAATGTACAGAATAGTAACACAGGTGAAATAACACAGTGTTGAAATAAAATTAGACATTATAGGACACTAGGGCTAAATGGTAATTTCTGTTTTTTTAAACAAATTGAAATAGTTTCAATGTTTTATTCTGAAGGAGGATCTATCATTAAGGTTGAAAGCATATATATACATATATATTTTTTTCTTTCTCTGTGAACTCCTAGCATGGGACCTGGAATACAGCAATACATATTTTTATTCTTGGCTTTATACATTGCCTTCCATAGTAAGTTACTATGAATAAGAACTCTCTGGAAAAATGCTGCTGTCAAGGTTTGAAAGTCAAGGTGACCTCCTTTACACTTACTTTTATCTCTAAAAAGTTCATGGCAAATTTTTATCTTTGTGCAGGGATATATTTCTTTGATAGTTCAGTGAGTTATTCTCCCCCAAACAGTAATAATTTTGAGTTACTCTGGTGTAACTGTACATTTAAAAATGTGTGTTCATAGGACTATCAGAATATGTTAGGAAATAAATTTTAATTCCATAGTGAGGCAAAGAAACTCTCTTAGTGAAAACAAGATAGGGATAATATACTGTGAAAAAGAATGAAGAAAATTTTTTATAACAATCCTTTTAAATTCTCCCTCTTGTGTTGTAAGTTTCATGATGTTCATAGTATTAAGTATCACTAACAAAAACTCAAAGTTGGAATATAATAAAGTGTTCACAAACTTTTTGACTAAGAAGTTTTTGAAATGTAGAGAAATTAAAACTGAGGAAATAAATAAGGGATAATTTAGCAAAAACCTAAAGATTTTTCAAAAACTTCTCAAACCTATTACATTCAAATTAACCCAGTTCCCATGCTTCCCTGTAGCTATATGAATTTACATATAAAGATTAGCTTATTTTATCCATACTTGATGGTTTCCAGCTGTTAACGATTTCAGCTTTTTCTTTTTAAACTATAATGTCCTTTTCCTAATGAAAAAATGTATAGCCGTATCAATCAGATGAAGTATTTTAGCATTTTCCGTGGAACTATGCATGAAAATTTTTATGCACTGACTCTCTATTTCTAACTATGCTACAGAGATCTTCCTTTTTCAGTAATTGTATTTAGAAATTCATCATGTTAAATAAGAAAATGCACATACAATACTAAATCATGAAACCACATTGGTATATCTTGTTTTAGGAGATCCCATTTAATTCAAATTTTACATAGAGTCTCTTACCTTTGAAAGGATATTTTATACTATACTGAGAGTATAATAGTATACTGAGAGTATACTATGAGAGTATAGTACTATCCTGAGAGTATACAATATTGTGGTATGGAAGAAGCCCAGAAGAGCTCCTGGCAGTATCACCTGGACATTGGTGCTCCCATCCAGGCTTTGGCATTGAGGAAATGGCAGTATTATAACCACACAGTCCCAACTTTACAGGTATGGAATGAAATTTCCTAATGTACGTACAGAATACTATCTAGAGATTTAGGTAATCAGAAGCATCAAGGAATATAAAAATTACATTTCTGCATCAACAATAGTTAATGAGAACAATCCAGTTCTCGAACACAGAGGACAGGCTACCCTGAGACATTTTCAAAACAATTAACATCTTTGTATCCCTAGAAATTACATAAAGCCTGGTACATGAGGGGGGTTTATTAAGTGTTTCATGAATGAATGAATTCAAGAACAGCAGAGAAGTGATCATACTAGTAGTAATGTTTGATGAACTCTTTTACTGCTTGATGATTTTCTTTTCTTTTATTCATTGCTTAGAAATGAATAAATCTGAATAAATTTATCTGTGGCCTTTACATGAGTTTGTGGCTTGGGTATCCATCAGCTACCACATGGGTATACACAATGACAGAATATTCTGAAGGGTGGCTGGCACATTGGCCTGGGTCTCAGGAGTTATTATGGTAGAAGCACTTGCATTTTCCATCTTAAAGCAGTGCTGGTATTTATTTCTCCTTCTGCCAGCACCAGGAGTCCTGGTTTTAGGAAGCTAGGGAGGCTGTGTCCAGAAGAAACTCCTGGGGCAGCAAAGATAACCTCCTGAAGACTCTCCATCTTCGGTCATTTTGTGATTAGTCAAGAATTGTAGGAATCACTCACCATGAAGAATTAGAACTCTCTATTAACTAGGTAAGAAAAAGAGTACCTAACTGAGAAGACGGTGGTACCAAATGGTTTGGTGTGTCCAACCCCTCATGATTTCTGAAGGCTGGGTAGAGAGCTTAGCCTGCCCTCCACAAGGACAGGGAGTTTCTCTGTCCTGTTCATCACTGCCACTCCAACCCTCAGACAGGTTTGAGTGGTGGAGATCAATTCTCTCGCACATCTTACTCAGTGCCTTCTAAAATTAATTCCTTTTTTAAAAATATAAATTTATTTATTTTAATTCGAGGCTAATTACTTTACAATATTGTATTGGTTTTGCCATACATCAACATGAATCTGCCATGGGTATACACGTGTTCCCCACCCTGCAACCCCCTCCCACCTCCCTCCTCTTACCATCACTCTAGGTCATCCCAATGCTCCACCTTCAAGCATCTTGTATCCTGCATCGAACCCGGACTGGCGATTCATTTCTTATATGATATTATACATGTTTCAGTGACATTCTCCCAAATCATCCCACCCTCGCCCTCTCCAACAGAGTCCAAAAGAGTGTTCTATACATCTGTGTCTCTTTTGCTTTCTCGCATACAGGGTTATCATTACCATCTTTCTAAATTCCATATATGCGTTAGTATACTATATTGGTGTTTCTCTTTCTGGCTTGCTTCACTCTGTATAATTGGCTCCAGTTTCATCCACTTCATTAGAAGTGACTCAAATGTATTCTTTTTAATGGCTGAGTAATACTCCATAGTGTATATGTACCACAGCTTTCTTATCCATTTGTCTGCTTTTTTAATTTAAAAAAAAAAATCATGAAGGGTAGGCATTTTAATTTTCTTTCAGATACACATGAGGCTAAATAGATTCACCTTTGAGACTTGACTCGTCTCTAAAATAGATACTGATACCCGCTCCAGTGTTGTTGTGAAAACAAAATAAGATGATGATGGAATACTTTTTCTATAACTTACATTGTGCCAGGCACTGTGCTGCATACTTTATAGACACAATCTCATTTGGAACTCACAACCACTCTGATTTGAGTTTGTTTCCTGGTAGTGGGGGTGCAAGGGAAGTGACAGCTGAGATATAAGCCCAGGCAGACAAACTTCACAGTCCATGCTCTTAATGACTTCAATAGCATATACCAAGTGTCTACAACAGGACTGCACATACAATAGGTGCTCACTAAAGTTACTTTCCTTCTTATCTTCTAAAGAGATACTATTTGAAGCAAAAGAAGTTCCACAGGAATATAAATGACCTTTCCAGAGGTGGTAGTGAAAGCCAAAGTCAACACTGGAATGTATGAATTCTTAGTCTACCCATCTCAACAAATCTCAAAAACTTTACTATTTATTATCTTATAGATCATTTGAAATGACACATGGAGAGTGAAAATGCTGTGAAATTCTGAATTTTAATAAATGAAACATAAATACCTTTCCTTTTTCACTGGGCACCAAAAGCAGCATCCACCCTGCTCTCTGGTTGTGCGTCCTGCATGCTGCCTGGGAATCAAAATCTCTGAGGTGCTCAAAGTTTCCAAGGTGGACTTGGCCATCTGATGGGCAAATAACTTGGGTGGGGAGCCAGGAAGCAGTTTGTCCATGCCAGCTATCCTCAACTCTGGCCCAGTTAGTAGGACCACCTGGGAGCTGATGCCACGCTCCCCCTGAAGATTCTAGTCTGGTTGATCTGAGGAAGGGCCCAGGCAAGTATTTTTAAAAGCTCCCAGGTGACTTTATAATGACAGCTAGAGTTGTGACCTGGTCATTGAAATGGACTCAATCCCTCTGCAAGCTCCCAGTTCGATGGGAAACCCAGAGTGGTAGGAAAAGATACAATAAGTACTGACCCTGAAGAGGGTAAAAAAAATTCAATAAAGGAGGCAGAAGTTGGTCTTGACCCCAAACTAGAGATGGTACTGCCTTGCAGAGTCTTCAGCCCTGACCACACGAATGATTACAGACTATTCTTTCAAGATGCGCTCTTGGTGCTTTGCTTTTCATTTTTATTAGCACTATTAACCTTCTGCAAAAATCCCAGTGGAAGTAAATGACTGCAACAAAAATAGCTTAGTGGCAACAGAAAAGAGCATCAGCAGTCTTGTTTTCTGGGACAAGATTACAAGGGCCACCAATCCTGAAAGAATAAGGTGCCAGTGAGACACATCGGTTTGGTGGGGTCAGGGCAGAATTTCTCCCACTGGTGCATATAGGATGATTAATTCATTATGGGAAGTCAAAAGCTTAACTAAAGCCTGGTCAGAGATGGACTATGAGATCATTATACTGTTCCTGCAAATTTTATTACCTCTAGACAACTCTTGATTTTTCATGACTATGGCACTCATATCCAAAAGAAATACAAAGCTCATTCCAAAGAAAAGCATAAATGCATTTCCAATATTCTGTGTCCCTGTTCCCCTCTCTTATCAGAGTGAGTTGAGAGTCCACTGTCTTCCCTGTGTCTCCAGTAGGTCAATTGGAAGATCAACACAGAAGCCACCAAAGTGCCTGAATAGAGTGCCCAGACTTCTTAAAGTCACACTGGTATAGAAATTACAGACATTTAGCACACCCTGGATATTGTAAACTCTCAAGTATAAAACTCAGAAAATGTAGGCAATGACTATTAGAAGAAATGGTATATGGCTGATGAGGCAGAAATAGAAGACCACAAAGGTGTCATGAAATACAGAACTGAACTCGCACACAAGAGAACTTGTGTAGAAGTGTGCCTCGTTTGTATTCCAAAAACATGCATTAAAGGCCAGGTCATAAGTCCTCACATGCTACAAGCTCTCACTCTTGAAGGTTTTGTTTAGTGACATCCCTACACACTCTGTCCTCAGACTCTTTACTTTCTTCCAGTCCATCTATTCTATCTTCAAGTTCTTCCTTAACCAGGGAGATTAGGATGGCTAGATGACATGTTTCATCATTTAGAAGATTATTTTGCCCTATTCTCAGCTCCATTACTTCCCTATTCCTTTATTTCACCTGCCTGGCAAAATTTTACGCCTAGATGAATCTGACTGTCCGGCTACTCATCACCTATAACCAAGATGCTGAGCTGTGCTGGAGAACATCACAAACTGCAGCCATGCATTGTAAATTCTTGGTCTATAGTAACTATACAGAGAGTCCAACAATCCTCTGGCTCTTAGTTTTCAAACCTGCCCTATTTGTCTCGACCTCAGTCCTACCTCCTCTTCCTTTAATGTCACCAGATAACCTACCTCCTGCTTCACAGAGAACATAAAGGAAATGAACTGTAAACCCCTCCACTTCTTGCTACCAAATTTGGCAAACTACCCAAAGCAGGTGGGACTGGGGTCTTGCCCATTGTCCTGTGGGCTTCCAGCTGCTTCTGGTATTTGAATGGCCTACCTTCCTCACCCTCAGGTGGGTGTGCACTCTGCACTGCCTTCCAAGTTAAGGGAACACAAACTAAGACAACACCCGTCCTTTCCTCCCTCTTCCTGTCCCTGTGGAAGAGGGTCCCTTCATCTTCCCAAGGCTGTTTCTTGCAGGCCCATCCCTGGCTCCTTCTCAGGGCCCACACTCCACTGATTACCATCTCTCATTGCTGCATCTTATCTTTGCTTGAATTCTACTTTATTTCATTAATTTACACCCACATTTCACTTCTTTTTTCTTCATATTTGTCTGATTTTTATCTTCTCATTTAAAATGTTTCCATTTATCTCTGTTATTTTCCTTAAGAAGGTATCTAGGAAAATTTTTTACCCAATCTTTGAAACTTAGTACCCTGACACCTATGTTAGTTCTTTTCTTCAGATACTTTATTTTATACTTAAAAAACCCACTTCCTTTTACATTTTCTTTACCAGTTTTTTGCTAATTTGGTCAAGCCTCATTACCTTCACAGCCCCCCTAGGTATTCTGCACAGACTCTGTGTAGAAGCTCACAGTGTGATGAACTGGGCTCACAGTTAGTGGGCAATTAACTGACTGTTACATTTAATCTTCTGTAAAAGTGAGAATATTTGAGTCATTTGCAGCTTGTCCCCTTGCCTCTATTCCCAAGCCTAACTTCCTGTCTGCAGTGTAACCACAGCGACCAGAATGGGCTTCTTACAATGCATCTGGCCAAACAACACCTTGAAATATTTCAGTGACTTCTCAACACAAAACAAATAAATTCCAAGCTTCATGGAATGGTTTCCAATATTCTTCATAATCTTCCCAAAGTCCTCTCTCATCACTTTCTCTCCCATGTGGTTCTTTCTCAGGCCATGCTGGTTTAGACTCCAAGGCTTCGCTTCCTGAAATTTATTTATCAATTCATGTAGAAAATACTTGTTTTTCAGTCACTAAGTTGTGTGCTACTCTTTGCAACCCCACGGATTGCAGCAAGCCAGGCTTTCCTATTCTTCACTACCTCCTGGACTTGAGCTCCATAATTTTTCAGGGCCAGGCCAGATGGTGGGGTCAAGGAGGCATATATATAATAATAATGGTTTCTCTTTCCTGGAGCTCTCGGAGAGTGGGGAAGACAGAAAAATACCACATTCTGGTAAGAGAGGTTCTGGTGAGGACTAACAGGAAGCCTCTAGCTAGATGTGGATGGTCAGGAAAGCAATCATCAAGCCTAGATCTGAGAGAAGGAATGAGTGGATTTTTTTTAAAGGAATGCCTGTGGCTTTTTCTCTCTTATTCACCTGACAGGTTCCTATTCATCCTTCAACATCGATCTACCCCTATCAGCACCTTCTCCATTCCCCAGAAGAAGTCACTTCATCATAGGTGTCATTTCAGTGTCTTCTACCAGAGTTTAAGAGAGAGTCTAATACCTCTCTTTCTCTGTCTTTCTACCTCTGTCATTGCTAGACTGCTTTTTTCCTTATTTTCTCTTTGACCCGGCTCTATTCTATCCTAACTCATCCTCTCATACTCAGCTCAGATATCTCTTTCTCCAGGGAGCCTTCCATGATCTCCTCTTAGGCAGCCCTCATATGAGTTAACATAGACCTTCATATTTCTCTCAGAGCACTGGTCACACTATGATTCATTTATTCATTCCATAAATAAGTATATATGAGCATCATAAATGAGTACTTTCTCTGATTTAAGCATGTATTCTGAACTGATAATCCAGCAGGAAACAAGTCAGACTAAAAAAAGCCATCACCAGCAAGTATAAATTCACGGTGTCCTCTGGGGACACAGCCCAGGGAGCTCATCCTGCCTGGGAATCAGGTCGTTGCTCCTCCCCAACTCCCTGCGGTGTGAGGGCAGCCACTGGTGCTTTGTGTATTTCTTTTTCCCCAGCATGGTGTCTGGCACCTCTCACGCAGTCCTTGGACACACAAATGAAGGACAGGAGTGCAGATCCCATGCTTTCCAGGGATGATGGAATCAGCTGCAGTTTCTGCCCTCTAAGAGTTCAAGCTGAGACATGGGTAGCATCTGAGGTAGCCCAGCAGGACCTGGGCAGCCAGCCAGCTCTCCCAGAAAGGTGCTGGAAGGGAAGGCGACTGGAATGGTGTGACAGGTAACAAAGTCGGGTAGAGGATCACTTCCAAAAATGAGTCTCAGGGTCAGTCTTGCCTCTTCTCTTCAGCCAGCAGCACTTCAAGTATCAAGTATGCTGAGTGATACTTGAGGCAGGTCGGCTGAGTTGGGCCACAGTTTCTGCTCAGAACGGAGCAAAGGGAAGGGTGGCTAGAGCAGAGGGCAGAGAAATGGGAAGTGAGACAGAGTGAGAGACTAAGAAGAAACTTGTTTCCAGTAAAAATTGAAAGTAGATCCAAGCCAGTAGATCCAGCCGGTTTCCTTCTCTTCAACCTGAAGAAATCCCCATGGTTAGACTGTCAGCTCTAATGTAGCTACTGCTCATTACTTCAGGCATTTTCTGTAATTGAATGCTGGGGAGCCTCTTCCTCCTCTCATTTTAATTAGTTGTCAGATGCAAAGTGAGCATTGACGGTATTTTCTGTTGCGCCCTCCTGGAGGTCCTCTTTTGCATATTGTCATCTCTCAGGTATTAGGATGAAGTTTTTATTTGTAAATGAGGTCTCACTGATCCTTCAACATGATAGGGGAAGTATTAAAAAGGCAAAGCTATGCATTGTATTTACTCTGCTGAGAAAAGTTTTGTCCATTACGCAAACAGAGGTGGCAGAAGGTAACCCAGCAGAGCTGACCCAGCAGACTTTGAGCATACCTCAAGCTACGGAAAGGCTGGGAGAATTCTGATTTTCAACCTTGGCTACCAACAACATAGAAAAAGCTCAGATATGCTAAAATAAGTGCAGGGAGGAATTTTAGGATCAAAGGTCTCTTTTCTTAAGAGCAGAGGAACTCAGAACATTTTAAGCAAGAGCCCTTTAGATTTCCTTTAGGAATCTCATTCTGTGGTTGGGGGTGGATTTAAACCCTTCTCCTGCTTCAGGGGTGATTCTTGATTGCTGGCAGTTCTTCAATGACTGATTGAGAGATAGACACATAAACTAGTCAGAGCCAGTGGGATATGACACTTGGAGTGTGTGCAGCCATCTTGTCACTCTGAGGGCAGTCTGAGAATGGAACCAACCTTCAGCTTGCAGAGCTCACAGTCTGATCCCTAGATCAAGTCATTTGGGTTCACTGTCCCTATGAGCCTAAACATTTCTGGTTTTGGCTAAGCTGATGGTTTTACTTTGCTTTGAGCTTGGTTTTCCGTCCACTTACTCCGTAAGGCTCCTGACTAATTTACATGCAATAGTTCTAAAAAGAACTGAGATTTTACTCCTAACTTCATCCAGCTGAGGCCTCTAAGGCCTATATCCAAATCTCCACACATTTCCCCTCAGTGTGCAGACCCACAGCAGCCCACACCTCAGGCGTTAATGCTGCCTTCCCCGTGGTCCTGCCTCGATGAATCCAAGCACACCAGAAGCACAGCCCCATCTGCACAAGAGGACAGCACCCCAACTGATTCCCTCATTTTTTAGCCTTATATTAGAGTAGCTCAATTGCATGTTTGACTGAAATTGAAACTTTCATTTGGGTTCTTACATTGCAAAGAGTATAGGAGGGACTTCCCTTGCAGTCCAGTGGTTAAGACTCTGTCCTTCCAGTACAGGGGGTGTGGGTTCTATCTCTAGTTAGAGAACTAAGATCCCATATGCTGTGCAGCACTGCCAGGAAAAAATTGTTTTTAAAAGAGTATAGGTTCCATGTATATGCCTTAATATATGATAACTGTCTTTCTCTTTCTGATTTACTTCACTTTGTATAATAAGCTCTAGTTTCATCCTCCTCATTAGAACAGACTCAAATGTGTTCCTTTTTATAGCTGAGCAATATTCCATGTGGATATGTACCACAACTTCCTTATCTGTTCATCAGGAAGGAGGGGACACATGCATGCCTATGGCTGATTCATGTTGATGTACAGCAAAAACCACCACAATATTGTAAAATAATTATCCTCCAATTAAAATTTTTAAAAAGTATAGGAAAATAATCTTACAAATGTACTCTTTATAAATGTAGACTGTACGGGGAAAACTCTGGGTGAATAATATGAACAGATGGGCATGTACACAACTGTGTTTCCTGAAGACAGGAGCTACAGCAGGACTTCATGACGTCTCTAGGGCTGCGTGTATGGGAGGGAAAGTCATTCAGGGCATCCACACAAAAACAAAACGTTTGCACTCAGCTGCCTTCTCACTTTGAAGTCTTTTGATCACCTGGTCATGGACCACAGATTCTGACCCCCATTCTGTCTGTGGAGCTTTGACGGATCTCTGCCTGCTCTGGAGAGTGACGCGAGGAGTTGTTTAGGCTCTGAAATTTTCTAGTTCTAAAGTAGAGTAAAGGCACTTTCCCTCCGCTGCCACCCTGGAGTCACAGGGAACTTGATTGTTGCTCATATCACAACTGTTAGAGCTGGCAGGGGCCTTACATGCCTGGCCCAGCTGCTCTCTTTTCAAGGAAGAGAGATGCGGAGATGGCAGTGACTATGAGCACGTGGAGACTGGAGGCAGGTGAAGTGGTGGCTGATGGAGGGGCAGGGGCAGGAAATGAGGGCTCTGTCATCTCTATCACTGACCTTGAACAGAACATTTCCCCTCTTCCTGATTCTTTCTCATCTGTAAAGTGGGTGATGACTGCAAAAACTAATTCTCCCTTTCACAGCTGTGAGGCCATGTTTACAAATTGTCATCAGTTTCAACAAAGTGCCTATCTCTGAGTCTGGAGAAAGATTAGCCTCCCCCAGTATCTGATGGCTTTGCAATTACTTGTTTCATTTTTGGATCATAGGTTAACAAATGAGGGCTACTCATCCTTTTACAACAGCACTGAGGGAGATGAGGGTGTGTGTGTGTTGTGTGTGCCTGGATGTGTGTGAACTTAGGGTTGTGTAGACTCTTCTCCTTCCTCTTCTCCAGTTCCTCCCTGAACCTAACACTTACAGTGTGTGGAGCATCAGGCTGCCCATCTGTCACCCCAGCTGTGTCTCAGCTCCTGACACCCTCTATGAGGGAAGCAATAGCACGTGAATGGCAGCCCCTGGTAATTCAGAAGGCAACCAACTTGTCAACAATTCTGAAGAAGGATTTTATCTATCAAAGTAGAAAACCTGAAAGAAATATTCTAAAACACTTTTTTAAAAAGTATAAATGCCTCTTCATTTTTAATGTGAATACACCATGGCATTTATTCAAGGTAGACATTCCAGGAGAAGTGACAAGCCTAAAATTCACTTGTTATATGTTTAATATTCATGCACCATTTAAATTCTGTGGGTATCATGGTCTTAAGATAGTTCACTCTGTGTTATGCAGAGAAAAATTGGTAAACTCTCTGACAGAAGAAATTGCCCTTTAAATTGGCTTCTCATTTCTTGGAGGCACTTTATAAATACTTAATGTTGTTCCTGTTATGTTATTATAATAAATGAGAAGTGGCTAGTTTATATCGGCCTTAACAGCAAGAATGAAAATCAGGAAGGGTGTCACAAAAATTATATCACCCATGTTAAACATTTCATCTCATGTTTTCCTAGTGGTCAAAATACTTAGTGCACTGAGAGCGTCCCTAAGGCAGAGGGAGATGGCCAGGAGCACATTCTGCACATAACCACACATTAAGAAGAAGCCCACGTGGCTTGGGCTTAATATTCACTGCTTTGGCTCTGGAAGGTTCCCTTAGTTAGGGCAGGGCACAAAGTAGATGGGCCCAGGTGTCAGGTGCTGAGTGGAAGGGGAGGTGAGCTCAACCTGCCTACTCCAGGAGCCTCCCCAGGACTCCAGAGAGCCCCAGGGCTCCAGAAAGCCCCAAGGCCAGCCCTGGGCTGGGCAGGTTTTCCTCTTGGTGACTGCAGTTCAGGTGGAGAGGCCTCGGCCAGTCCAAGGCCTGGGCTTGAGTACAGCAGCCAGCTAGGCACATAGAAAGTGTAGCCACTGCCTGGTTCACCAGCTACCAGTCCACACATATCACTATTGCCTTCTATCTGGTGAGAACAATGAGTTCCAACCCTACAATTGCCTCAGAGCAGTCATGCCTTGGGAGACTCTTATTGAAAAGGTCTGGGTGGAGATTGGTTATCTGCATTGTAAAAAGCATCACAGGTAATTCTGCTGTGCAGCCAGAGTTGAGAAGACACACCTTCTGAGAGACTCAGTGTCTCCAAGATGTCAAATATTTTCCTTTATGACTATCCTTTCAAGGATGAAGTGTAAAAGGGCTGTCTGAATAAACACAGAACAGGATGATCATGGAGTCAGTTTGCTCTGCCTGGGAATTAACTATCTTGAGGTTTGTAGAAATCAGGACCCTGAAGATTAGGTGTTCCTTCTTTTCTTCACTGTTTAGATCCAGGCCCAGCCCAGGCTGGCAGGAATGCATAAAAATGCCTGCTGACGCCTTTTACCTCGTTGCAGCGGAGAAAGCAACATGGGTCACCAGCAGCTCTACTGGAGCCATCCGAGAAAATTCGGCCAGGGTTCTCGCTCTTGCCGAGTCTGCTCAAACCGGCACGGTCTGATCCGGAAATACGGCCTCAATATGTGCCGCCAGTGTTTCCGCCAGTATGCGAAGGACATCGGCTTCATTAAGTTGGACTAACCGAACTTCCTTAGATGGCTCATCCAGCACATCAACCTTAGGCGGAAATAATACTAGGTCTTTGTATATAAAATAAAAGTTTTCAAAACTTCAAAAAAAAAAAAAATGCCTGCTGACCAGTGAACAGCCCAGGAGGACTCCTTAGGGGATGATGGTATCCTGCATGAAGTTCCAAATGTGCTCAGCTGAAAACTGAGCAAGTGATCACATACCCCCTCATCTGTGCTCCTCCCATCTTCCCATAACCTTGATCACTTCCTAGAAATACCTGATTATTTGCCTTGCCACAAGCACCTGTGTGATGTTTTATAAAACTAGCAAAATGGGACGTCCTTGGTGGTCCAGTGGTTAAGACCCTGTGCTTCCAATGCAGGGGGGTGCAGGTTCGATCCCTGGTCTGGGACCTAATATCCCACAGGCCACATGGTGCAGCCAAAAATTTAAAAAAAAAAAAAAAAAAAAACTAGCAAAATGTTTTTATTAGTTAGAGTTCTCCAGAGAAATAGAATCTTATAATTTCTTATGAAATTCCTTGCTATATATCTTTTTATATGTAATATTTGTATATTTTATATATAATGATAATATATAATGGGTTTCCTTGGTGGCTCAGATGGTAAAGAATCTGTCTGCAATGCAGGACATCCAGGTTTGACCCCTGGGTTGGGAAGATCCCCTGGAGAAGGGAATGGCTACCCACTCCAGTATTCTTGCCGGGTGAATTCCATGGACAGAGGATCCTAGTGAACTATAGTCCAAGGAGTCACAAAGATTTGGACAAGACTAAGTGAGACCAGTCCTAGGTGTTCATTGGAAGGACTGATGCTGAGGCTGAAACTCCAATACTTTGGCCACCTCATGCGAAGAGTTGACTCATTGGAAAAGACCCTGATGCTGGGAGGGATTGCGGGCAGGAGGAGAAGGGGATGACAGAGGATGAGACGGCTGGATGGCATCACCGACTCGATGCACGTGAGTTTGGGTGAACTCTGGGAGTTGGTGATAGGCAGGGAGGCCTGGCGTGCTGTGGTTCATGGGGTTGCAAAGAGTTGGAGACAACTGAGCAAATGAACTGAACTAAAGTGACTAGCACACATAATATATAATAAAATATAGAAACATATTTTTATATATAGAAATGATATATGCACACACACATACATATATATACATACATACACACATAGAGAGAGATTGATTTCTTATAAGGAACTGGGTCCCAGTTGTGAAGGCTGGGAAGTCCTAAGATCTGTCATCTGCAGCTCAAGACCCATGATAACCCATGTATAGGTTCAGGACAAGCCTGAAGGCCTGAGGATCAAAAGGCTGATGGCATAAATTCTAGTCCAAAAGCTGCAGGACCCAAGACAAGACAAAGTTTCATTTTGAGTTCAAAGCCCAGAAAAATCTGATGTTCCAGCTTAAAGCAGTCAGGCTGGAGGAGTCCCCTCTTGTTTGAGGGGGCTCAGCCTTTTTGTTGTATTTAAGCCTTCAGCTAACTAAAGGAGGGCCACCCATCTACATTAGGGAGGCAATCTGCTTTATGTAGTCTACAAATTCAAATATTCATCACATCCAAAATCATCCTCATGACACACCCAGAATAATGTTTGACCAATCCAGGTACCCTGTGGCCCAGGCAAGTTGACAAATAAAACTAACCATCACATGCTTTTTCTCTTGCCAGCCTCTTAAGTAGATAGAGGCATGTATATCGTAGAGTGAGTGACACAGGATGAAGTCTGCCCCTTTCCAGCACCTGTAGGAACAGCTGCCCACTGTGGGGTATGACCTCTTGTGACATGAATCAGAAGGACTTCCTGCTCCTAATGTGTGTGGGCAGATGCCCTTTCTATCTGCAGGAGTGAGAGCTCTGAGCACCAACCCAATCTGGACTCATGTCACTATATATACAGTAGATCCCCTGGTCCCTGACATGTGTTGGGTTTCTCTCCATGCCCTCTCCCCACCTCCTAGCTCCACTTGGCCTTCTTTGTTTTCTGTGTTGATACGCTGCTGGAGAAAGCCAAAGAACTGGGCTGGCTGGACCCCAGCAATTCATCATTTCTGACTTTCTCTGGATCTTCACTATTACCCACTGTGCATTTTGTCATTCCTTAGCAACTGACCCACTTACCCAGTCTTCTATTCAATAACTATTTTTGAGCACCTACTACTTGCCAGATACCATGATCTGTTAACAGGGATGTAGGAACAAAAACCAAAAAACAGAGGTGATCTCTGCTCTCAGAGAGCATACAGCCTGAGAGACTCCAAAAGGCAGCTGTCCTAAACCTGTCTAAATACCTCAGTCTTCTGTATTTGCAGGTGGCTTCAGTGACAACCAGGGTTCACCCCTGTTAGAAGCCCCTGGGTCTTTACTGCTGGTTGGTGCTCTCTCCAGCATTTCCTGTGCCCTCCAGATAGCTGAAGCTGATGCTGGCAGGCTCTTGGGTCTCCTCTAGTCAACGGTGCTCCTGCTTCTCCTCTTTCTTTTTCTTACTGCTCCCTCCTACATTTGCTCCTGCTGAGATTTCAGCCTGTCCACCCACATGCCCAATCCGGAACGCTGTTCACGGAGAACTCTCATTCTGAACCCCAAGGTCACTAAGTCCTGTTTATTCTTCCTCCTAAAAAAAAAATCACCTCTTCCTGTCCATCTTTATTAGTACTGCCTCATCATCTACCCCCAGGCTCAACTCTTTCCCCCTCTAATCTAGCTTTCACATGCTTCCAGAAAACAATTCAAATATATCTTATCATGTCCTACTCCTGATTCAAGTTTTTCAATGGCTTTCACAAGCTGGAGCAGGGCTTTAGCACACTTTTTTTTTTTTTTTTGGAAGAAGGATGCTGTTTTTCCTTCAAAATGTAATATGAAGCACTAAAAAGAAATGAGCTATCAAACCATAAAAAGACATGGAAGAAACTTAAATGCATATTACTAAGCAAAAGAAGCCAATATGAAAAGACTGCATACTATAGGATGTGCATACTACATGAAACTCTGGAAAATGCAAAGCTATGGAAAAAGTAAAAGGGTCGGTGGATGCCAGGGGTTAGAGGTCAGAAAGAAATAGGCAGAGCACAGAGGATTTTAAGGGCAGTAAACTACTCTGTATAATATTATGATGGTGAATATCTTTTATGACATTTGTCCAAACCCACAGAATGTAAAACACCAAAGTTATACATATAAGTGTAGTCTTTGGGAGATAACAGTATGTCAATGTAATAATACATTTACGATATATATGAATAATACATTCGGTATGTAATAATAATACATTCATTACAGTAAGACTGTAATGAATGTACTACTTTGATGTGGGATGTTGATAGTGGGGGGAGCTGTGTGTATATGATGTAGGGGAAATTTCTGTACTTTCTGCTCAGTTTTGCTGTGAACCTACTCCTGTTCTAAAAAACAAAATCATTTATGACATATTACATTAAAACTTTTTAATTTAAAGTACTACATTTAAATTTACCTTTAAAATCTTATATTCATATTCACATTTAGAAAAGTAGAACTACTTTGCTGAAGTGGTGGTAATGGAAGGAGGAGGGCAAGGAAATGTGTCTCCTGTCTGTACCTCATCTCCCAGATGTTCCCCAAGACCTTGGAGCTGTAGGACTTGGAGGAACCCCAGAGACCTGGAGGACTAGAGCTCAATGCCTTAGTGAGGCAAATGATGGCCTTCCTAATCAGGCCTAGCTTTCTTTCCAGGCTCAGCCCTTGTGGTTCCCAATACCCTGCCTTCCCAATATTCTACACAGACACTAGTATTCTTCCTGTATCTCCCACTCCATGGGTCTCCCTCCAGGCCATTGCTCATATTGCTCCTTCTTTCATCCTTCCCCCCTTTTCTCTACTTGATGACCCCCTTCAAGTTTCAGCTCAAACAGCATCTCCCCTGTGGAACTGCTCCAGATTCCCCAGGAAACCTTCTTCATGCTTGGTTCTTCCTGTACCCTCCATTATGGCATCCATCCAATGCACTGTCTGTTTTTGCATGCCTGACTCCAATTATACTATGAGCAATTTAAGAGCAGTTTTCATCTTGATAGCCTTGCTGTTTTCATCTTGATAACCTCTGTAGCTAGCATGATACCTGGTTTCCTGAATGTTTGCTGAAAATGAACGAGTGGAAGAATGAATAAATACATAGATTCTCCTCTTTCTCAGATGATCCTACTTCTCACTAGACTGAGATGATGCTCAATCACTCTTTGGTGGCTTTTCTACATTCCCATCAATTTCTTTGATTTGGGGTCAGTGTATTTACAAACCAATCTAGCCACAGCAGCTCACAGCTGGGTCTCCACTTGACTCCCACCCCCCATTCTTTTGTTGACAGACCTGTGTTCCTTTAGATGTACCTTCAGTTATCCTTGAGTTATTTCACCTTTCTGCTTCCATTTGCATATGCTCTTGGTTTAGCTAAAGGAAGCTTGGCAGGAAGAGAAATTCCCAGCCTGTCCTTCTCCAACGTACTTCAGTAAAAGACATCTGTAGTCTTATAACTGCTTGGAATATTTAATACTTAATATTCAAAGTCTCAGTTGAACACATGTTATAACTGAGCTGATATCCCAAGTCCACAACAGTAAATCCAGCTCCACCTGGATTTGACAGCTGAGGTATGCAGAGCCTGAAAAATTTTCTAAAGTTGGTGCATTATTCCTTCCTATGAATTTCTGTTTGTCTCCTGTGTTTTACAGAAGTAGGTAGCTCAGAAACGGTCTCAGAGAATATTTATTCAAGCCTGTTTACCTGTTTTTAATGAAGCCAGTCAATCCCATGAACTTGCTTGTTTCCTCCTATTTTTTTATGCCATGTCTTATCACAAGTGTTCAAGCTCTTAGAAAAAAACCCTAAAGCTCAATTCGGGACTTGCTCCTGAATCAAGTCTGTTTCAAAATTCACCAAAATATGTACAGCTCATACACAGTTTTAAAAACTAGTCTGCCCCCTGGAGACTCCCTTATATGTGGCACTTCATAGGCACCTGAAATTTTTATAGTCTAAGGGCTTTTGGTAGAGTTTTCTTGGTACTTTTGATGAAATATTTTCCACTATAGATACTGATTCTATGGGACAGTTGTCTAAGACTGTTCACTATATTTATTATTTTTTTAAAACTTTTTATTTTGTGTTGGGGTATAGCTGATTAACTGGAGAAGGAAATGGCAACCCACTCCAGTGTTCTTGCCCGGAGAATCCCAGGGATGGGGGAGCGTGGTGGGCTGCCGTCTATAGGGTCGCATAGAGTCGGACACGACTGAAGTGACTTAGCATAGCTGATTAACAATGTTGTGATCATTTCAGGCGAATGGCAAAGGAACTCAGGTATACATACACATGTATCCAATCTCCCCTAAATGCCCCTCTCATGCAGGCTGCTGCATACATGAAACAGAGTTCCATGTGCTGTACTGGTTATCCATTTTAAATCTAGTAGTATGTGCATGTCCATCCCAAGCTCTCTAACTATCCCTTCCCCCCAATCCTTCCTGCCTCTGGCAACCATAAATTCATTCTGTAAGTCTGGATTGTTCACTACATTTCTTAATCCATATTTTCTTAAATTGCTATAGTCCTTAACTTCTTTCAGTAATAAGTAGTGAATAGCTATTTATCATTTGTTGCTGTTGTTGCTGTTATTGTTTAGTTGCTAAGTCATGTCTGTTAAGCAGTCTTAAAAAAACTAAGGTTAGAATATCCCTGGTAATGAATCTAGAGGGTCTTTCTAATACAAGTAAACAGTAACAAAATAAGAACCATTAACTGAGCAAAAGTCAAATTGCCTTAGTCTTATGGTAAACAAAGACCACCTTCACTTCCCAAACCACATTAAGGAGAATCAGAAAAATTCAGGCATCATTAGCCTTCAATATTTTTGCTATTCTGTGAAAGGGGGCAGAATCAGTTGCCACTATCTTTTATTCATTCACTATCATCACTTCATCCAGTCTCCACACTCAAAAAGTTCAAGAAACCTTCCTCCCAATTCCTCCTCCCAACCTGCATTGCCTTTTTCATACCGTTCATGGGGTTCTCAAGGCAAGAATACTGAAGTGGTTTGCCATTCCCTTCTCCAGTGGATCACATTTTGTCAGAACTCTCTGCCATGACCCTTCTATCTTGGGTGGCCCTACACGGCATGGCTCATAGTTTCATTGAGCTAGACAAAGCTGTGGTCCATGTGATCAGTTTGGTTAGTTTACTGTCATTGTGGTTTTGATTCTGTCTGCCCTCTGATGGATAAGGATAAAAGGCTTATGGAAGCTTCCTGATGGGAGAGACTGACTGAGGGGGAAACTGGGTCTTCTTCTGATGGGCGGAGCCATGTTCAGTAAATCTATAATCCAATTTTCTGTTGATGGGCGGGGCTGTGTTCCCTTCCTGTTGCTTGACCTTGGGAAAAAAGTATGACCAACCTAGACAGCATATTAAAAAGCAGAGATATTACTTTGCTGACAAAGGTCTGTCTAGTCAAAGCTATGGTTTTTCCAGTAGTCATGTATGGATGTGAAAGTTGGACTATAAAGAAAGCTAAGCAGCAAAGAATTGATGCTTTTAAACTATGGTGTTGGAGAAGACTCTTGAGAGTCTCTTGGACTACAAGGAGATCAAACCAGTCCATCCTAAAGGAAATCAGTCCTGAATAGTTATTGGAAGCACTGATGCTGAAGCTGAAACTCCCAATACTTTAGCCACCTGATGTAAAGAACTAACTCATTTGAAAAGATCCTGATGCTGGGTAAGACTGATGATGGGAGAAGGGGACGACAGAGGATGGGATGGTTGGATGTCATCACCAACTCAATGAACATGAGTTTGAGTAAACTTCCAGGGGTTGGTGATGAATAGGGAGGCCTGGCATGCTGCAGTCCACGGGGTAGCAGAGTTGGACACGACTGAGCTACTGAACTGAACTGAATTAAACCCATTTTGAATCTCACATCATCAGTCCCCCCATGTTACAGTCACTTACTCATCCCTAGTCAGTCCCTCTCACAGGAAAAGTTTAGCTCTGGTTCACCATCACTCTCTCCCAATATTAGTTTTGCAATTCATTTTAGTGATTTCAGTGACCCCAAAGGTAATCAATCCTTCCCTACACCTTTATCTTTCAGCTTTTTGACCTCTTCTGGTCTACTTATCTTGCATTCAGCACAACCTCAGTCACTCTTTCCCAAGGGACATGCTTTAGACTTTAACAAGAGCAGGACCCCCCCATAACCTCAATTTCAAGAATCTCTCTAACTACCACTTTCTTTTTTTTTTTTCACTAAGAGATTTAGTTGTATTTTTATTCCTCTTTATTTATTTTATTTAATAATATTATTATTACTTTGCAATATTGTATTGGTTTTGCCATACGTTGACATGAATCCGCCACGGGTGTACATGTGTTCCCCATCCTGAACCCCCCTCCCACCTCCCTCCCACCTCCCTCCCCATACCACTTTCTATTCTTCTGTTCTACTGTCTCTACTGATCTTACGCCAACAATCCCTTGGTCCTCTGGATATACAATTCACTGATCTTTCCCACTTTTCACTGTCCTTCTGCCTCCTCCTTTTCCTGGCTTTAGTCCTCATTTTCCTACCTGCTCAGCTTCAACCTCAAAGTCCACCATTACAATCACCCCTTTGCATAAACCCTCAGCATCATTGCCTCTCTTTTTTATCTATGCCCTTGAAAAACCCCACCTGGACTTGCATGGCTGAACATGACTGGAAGAAAAACACCCAATCTTGGAGATGGTCTCTTCAAATTTATTAGCACAAATCTCAAGTAGATCCTTAATGCAATCTAGCCACTTTGATGCGTTCTCTTGGTCCATTCACTCTTCTGCTGCTGCTGCCACTGCTAAGTCGCTTCAGTTGTGTCCGACTCTGTATGACCCCATAGATGGCAGCCCACCAGGCTCCCCCATCCTTGGGATTCTCCAGGCAAGAACACTGGAGTGTGTTGCCATTTCCTTTTCTAATGCATGAAAGTGAAAAGTGAAAGTGAAGTTGCTCAGTCGTGTCCGACTCTGTGCGACCCCATGGACCTGCAGCCTATCAGGCTCCTCCATCCATGGGATTTTCCAGGCAAGAGTACTGGAGTGAGTTGCCATTGCCTTCTCCAATTCACTCTTCTACTCTCCTAGAAATTCTCTCTCTCCTCAAACTTTCAACACCACTCTTCCATCCTCGCTAATAGCTGATATGACCTTTCTTTTGATTTCACTGAGAATACAGAAGCAGTAGAAAACAACTTCTACTAGATACTGCTCCGTCACCCTGTCAACCCACCTACCAGCCTCAAAGCCCATGGACTCTGCCTTCTTTCATGTTTCTCTCTCTTGTGTCTTCCAGAAACCATTCCAGGTACTTTTTTCTCTACTTATCTTAACCATTGTTTTCCCTTCTCATAAGAATTTCTCCATCAGCATATAAGTGTGCTGTCGTTTGTTCCATGTGTTATGGCACCCTCTCTGACCATACCTACCTGTCCAGCTTCCATTCCATTTCTCTGCTTCTCTTTATAGAAATAGTCATCAAAAGAGCCGCTGCCAGTCCTTCTCTTTATATGCTCTCTTGAACATATTCTAATCATGTGTCAGTGAACTCCTCATTCCTTCAAAATGGATCTTTTCAAAGTCATTAGTGACTCGCATGTAGCCAAACTGAATGATCAATTCTTGACCCTCGTCTTATGTGACCATGAGCAGCATTGACAGAGTTTGTCTCTATCCCCCTTGAAATGTTGGATTCTAGGAAATCCTATTCTCCTGGTTTTCCTCATCTGTTTTTTGGTTTTTTTTTTTGAAAAAAACAAAACAAAAACAAAAACTCACTGCTTGTTTTCAATGTTCTTTGTTGGGTCTTCCTCATTTTCTCAACTTAATGGACTTCCCAGGTCACAGACCATGTTCTTCTGTTTTCTGCACTATTTATACTCACTCCTTTAATGTTCTTATCCAGTTTCATGGCTTATATAATATATACATGTTGATGACTCCTACATCATTCTACATCCAGCTCAGATCTCACTTCTAGACTCAAGATTCATATATCCTTTTGCCTATATACATGTATGTCTTTTCTTGGATGTCTAATAGGTATCTCAAACTTAATATGTCCCCAATCAAACAGCTCTCTTCCCTCCTAAGTCTCTCTTCCTTCATTCTTCCACATCTCACTTAGTGGCAATTCCATCTTTTCTGTTGCTCAGGCAAAAAACCTTAGAATCATCTTTGACTCTTCTCTTTTCTCTTGCAACCGAAATAGAATCCAACAGAAGATCTGCCAGTCTCAACCTTCAGAACCAGCTATAATCTGACCACCTCTCACTATGTCCTCAGCTACCATCCTGGTCTAGACTCTCTTAGGTTACAGAAACAGTTCTGATGATGTTGAATTGCCTCAACAGCAAAGTGGCCTTTCCCTTATCTGGGGGATGTCTAAAAGCTATACGACCCCCAAGCCTCACACTCAGATTTTATAATTTCAGATTTATTCTTATGATGTTAAAATCGCCATCTCTTCTTAGTTGTCTTTGAATATTTATCTTGTCCCTAAAGCATTTAAGGTACATCAGAAAAGTATATGTGTGAATGTGTGTCTGTGTGTGTGTGTGTGTGTTAGTTGTTCAGTTGTGTCCAACTCTTTGTGACCCCACGGGCTGTAGCCCAAACTCCTCAGTCCATGGAATTCTCCAGGCAAGAATAGTGGAGTAGATAAAACATTAAAATAGAAAAACCTGAGAAAAATAGGGAAAGGGAAGATAAGGATAGAAAAAAATTCATATGATGTCACAGGTGAGTTGCGCATACACCCCCATGCCATGAGGTTTTGTACTCTTGCTAGAAAGGGAACAGTAACAGGGGAGTCTCTTCTTATAAGATGTGCTTTAATATCAGATCTCTTTTTGCTTAACAGGCCCCCAGAAGACACCATGATCATAGTGGCTCCTTGGACCTGAGTGGCAGAGGGCTGTGTGGGGCAGGAAAGGAGAAGGGTTGTATGCTCAGAAGAAGTGAGGCAACATTGGTCAGGAGGACCCTTCTCTCCCAAGACTGGGTCCTGACGTACAAC
Source organism: Aepyceros melampus (assembly GCA_006408695.1). Taxonomy (NCBI): domain Eukaryota; kingdom Metazoa; phylum Chordata; class Mammalia; order Artiodactyla; family Bovidae; genus Aepyceros; species Aepyceros melampus. The sequence goes on from SJXQ01007770.1 coordinate 491,408, forward strand.
CCAATCATTCCCTGGTATTCCCTCCAACCTCCCACCTCCCAGCTCACCCCTACATGTTACCCTGAGTACTTACCAAGACCCAAGCAAGAAACTCTGAGTCCTGATTTTCCAAGATTCCTAAAATAAAAATAAAGCAACACATGGTCATCGTTTCCTCAGGTAAAATTTTAACTGTGAGTATTAAATCTCACTTAAAATTTTTTAAATTGAAATATAGTTGATTAACAGCATTGTGTTAGTTTCAGGTATATAAACTTAACTTTTGATTACACTGTTCTTGACTAGAGCTGTGGTAGGGGCAGAGCTCCAGATGCAGGCCTATGGTTTGGGGAAGAGTCTTTCATCATTTGGGTGCTAGAAAGTCCAAAATGTCCTTAGGCTCAGCACAACAACGAAGGATCCCCACGAAACACAGCTTTTCAGCCCTATTGGTCTTATCAGTTTTCTTACAAATGTAATATCTTTCTTCTTGAGGGCAAGATTTGTAGATTATTTACCCATCAGTCATTCTTCATTCATCAATCAATCCTGACCCATAGTGGACCCTTAATAAATTTGGCTGAGTAACAGATGAACTGACCTTTAAAACAAAGTATTACTACAGATGGATAGGGAATATTAAAAGAACAAATAAAAATAATCCTTTAGGCTATTTAAGCTAAATTAGATACTTTTATTTAAAAACTATACACAATTCTTACAAAAAGTTCAGACAGTCCTTAAATGATTCTTCCTTTCCTCAACATTTTTGCTTTTCATCCTTAAAAGTTGATCCAGGGAGAGGAAATATATTTTCATTCTCTAAGTAGAAAAAGAACTAGATGCTCTAATCTTAACTGTAAGGTGTTTGTGGAGACCCAGACCCAACTTATCTTCCTGTCATCTGCCCAACTGCCATCAGAGACGAAATCGAATTCTCAGAGAAAGGATATCTCATAGAATTTTGTAGGGATTCAGTGTGAAGAGATGAAGCTGACATTATTGAAACACGGTAGAAAGGTGTATTCCTTACATTCTGATCAGATGCTTTTATGAGAATACAGCTTTTCTCCCTGCTTCTACCCAAACAAAACAGAACCAACTCTTCTAAAAAGTTTTCTACAGCTCAGTTCTTCCAGATTCTCTCTGATTATCCCACAGTTTGGTTTCTTTAGAGCTAGTAATCAGTGCTCTTATTTTTGCATCGATTTCTTTTCCCTGCTTGCTACTGTCTATAAAATTCCACCTAAGCAATACAGTTCCTTTCCTAGCTTGGTTCAAAGGACATTACAGTGCAAAGAGTTGAAAGAGCCAGATTTTTGTGACTTTGTTGCAACCAGCTAGGTGACCTTGGAGATATCACTTCCTTGGACTTTAATTTCTTCATAGTAAAATGGGGTAGCAATGTCTATGCCTTTCATCCAGCATCACTGTTGTGGGACTGGAACATGATAATGTATGCTAATGTGTTCACAGTAAACAAATGCAAAAGCATAATTATTTTTGGTGCTTTCTGACTCTTATGCTGTCACAGACATTGTGCTAAATTTTCCACATGAATTGGATATGTCCACCTGGCAGGAAACTATCGCATAAAGGTGTGTGTGAAAAATATTTTGAACTGCTAAGTAGGAGAAAAATACTTGGACCACTCCCATGAAATTAATTTGCATAAGGGATTGTTCTTTTAGTAGTTTCTCAGAAAACCACAGATGTACAGCCAGAAGATTTGCTCTGTGGTCTAAAAGTCTACCGATTTTAAAGGGTAGGAATCTAGAGTGAAAGCAATATGGTGGAGAGTATAAAAAAAAGACTTACACCAGAGCAAAAAAATCAAAGAAAATATATAAGTGAACAACAGTCTTCCAGGTAGAGATATTTGACGTTGATGAATTACTGATTTATTGACAGATTACCATGTTCAAAGCAATGTGCAAGGTCATGAAGATACAGAGAGGAATAAGGCACAGTTCTCGACCCTTAAGGAGTTCTCTATCCTTTTCTGAGGGACACAGAAGAGCAACCGTGTAATCACAGTAGGGTGGGGGCTGTCCTCCCATGGAGGTTCTTGAGAGCACATGGAGGAGCTATCTCAGGTTTGCATTTGCATAACTATGTGGGTGTCATGGGGGAAAAGATCTAGGTAAGGAATTTCATGTAATTTTAATATCTTTCAGTGACTTAGAGCACAATAGGGAACAAGAGCTTGGTGCAGAAAATTATGCAGAGGAAGAAATTTTTCTAACAAACTCAAATAGGGTGAGATTATGACATTGGGCACTTTCTGAGCAGCATCTCAGCACCCAAGGCAGGGAGACCTGCTCTAAGTTCCCTTATGCTGTCTCTAGGGAGAGAGTGATCACTCTGATACAGGTTTGGAGGGCCAGACTTGAGAAACTTGAGAACTGCCAGCCAGTACAAACTGCAAAGTAGCAAGTACTCAACCAGGCCCATGTTACTGCCACTGCTGTTTGAACACGCAGGCCAGCTTTTCTGAAACACAAGCCTTAGAAGATTTTGCACTATAAGAAACGGTCAATTACAGACAAATATTGATACAGTGGTGATAGGTCTCACATTGAGCCTTGGTGTTTTTATTTTATTTAACTTTTTCACAGATTATTTTTTTTTCTCTCTAAGTGGAACGATTGGGCTTCCTTGTTGGTTCAGTGGTAAAGAATCTGCCTACCAATGCAAGAGACACAGGTTTGATCCCTGGGTTGGAAAGATCCCTGAGAAGGAAATGGCAACCCACTCCTGTATTCTTGCCTGGGAAATCCCACAGTCAGAGGAATCTGGCAGGCTACAGTTCATGGAGTCACAAAAAAGTCAGACACAACTTAACAACTAAACAACAACAAGAACAAATGGAATGATTACCAAATTCAGTTAGCTGTTTTTTAAAGTGAGACGTATTTTCTGTGCATAAGCCATACCTGGTCTCTAAGTCCATTGCCCTTAGTTTTTGCAGGGATAAGTCTCATTGTGAGGCTCCTACCCAGTAAAGCACTCTTGCCACTCACTTTAGCAGATGGAGAAGATAGGAGGAAATAACTTCCTCCAGTTCATGTGGATTTCCAACACAATTTCCGTGATTCCAAATGGCATATCTCCATCCAGCCCACGTTCCTGTCTGCACAATACTAAGCGGAGGTGGGGTGATTTTTTAGCCACTTTGATCCATTTAAGCTCTGCTGGGTAATAGAAGCCCAAATACTTGACACATTTGATCCAATGAGTCCAAAATACATCATCCAAAGGCTTGTTTGCGTGGCTAGAGCACCAAATAATAGCCAACTTTACACATCACACTGGGCTGTGACAGGTGTCCTGGAACTTCCTCTATCCAACTCAATGGAATTTTCATGCTCACTTCATGACCTTGTGTGACATTGTGCATTGAAACAACTTAATGTGATTGCATTTTATCTCTTAATTCCTCAGCATTAGCACAGGTGAGGCTACCAAAAATTCTGGAAGCACATCCAATGTCCAAATAGATAGAATTTCTTTTCCATTTAATTCAAAGCAGTTGCACTGCACTAGTTTCCCTATTTTATCTGTGTCAGACATACCAGAAGAAAGTCTCACTGTGTTCATTTTTAGTATGTGCTCCTGTTCAACTCAAAATAAAAGCTCCTCTTTCCCAAGTGAACCTGAGCTGCTCAGCTGCTAATATTAGAAATGAATGACATCAATATGGGGGCACGGGATACTTAGCTTTGTCAGTCAAATTTTGGAAATCCTAAACCTTAATCAAAGCTTTGGGAAAGTTACTGGAGAAGGGAAATAGCTTCTTGAGAAGCCAAAGGTTGCATTTCTTCTCTCTAAAGACAGAATTGTCCTTTCGGGGACTGAACTTGTTTTAGGACAATGGTTAGTCCCATGACAGATACATTAAATATAATTTCTAGTGTTGTTTTGTGGGGCATCCATCATGCACTTTTTATTTTAAGACAATAGTAGAATTGTAAGAACTGAAATCAAGTGTCACTTAGGCACAGTATCAAATGCCATTTGATGTTTACAGGTCCTGTACAAATCAAAGATGCTAAAAGCAGATTAGCAGCCTAAATGTGTTGTTTTAAATTGCTTGCTTCCTCATACGTGTATCTTAGACACTATTTACAGTAAACTGCTTGGAAGAAAGGAACAGTTGGCTAAAATAGGTACCTTGCATTTGACCAAGAAAGATGCATGTTGCACAGGAGAAAAATCCCTTATTTAGAGGATGACAAAACAGAGACAAACTGAAGGCACATGTAAAGGGCTCTGGCGGCCTTGTCAAACTGACAGAAACAAATTTGGTTTGACCTGGTTTTCATGGGCTCAGATCATTACATCATCTGCTGTTTTAGTCTAGCTGAACATCTTTCTGATCCTTCTACATCACATTCTGCTGTGTGGGGGGCCTTACCTGGAAGCTACTAGTCAAACGTGGGGTGTGAAATGGAAAAAAACAGAAATGTACAGTTAACCTGTTTTGAAAAATACAGAGCAGAAGGTATGTTCATTTGTCAGCCAGCTGGTTTTTATAGTTTTATGAGAACATACGTTTTTACAGCCATGAAGGTGACTACAAATGGTAATAACGTTTTCTTATGACAGCACCGTTCATCACTGTTGACAGTGATTAATGATTCATTTGGAAACCACCAGGCATATAAATGATTTAGCCATGCATTTTGATGACAGACATTGATAAGTAGCACAATGAAACTTTGTTTCATTCCTTCCTTTATCTAAGTCGCAGCAAAGTAGAATGGGATTCTTTCCAATCTTCGATTTAAAGGTTCAAGCCATTTATCTGTTGTAAATTCCAACTAGATTCTTATTCATTTTCTTTGGACATATAAAAATCACCTGTTGATCTGTGTACTCTAGAAAAGTCTACAGAAGTATAGCAAAAAAGAGATGTCCCTATAGTTAATTAATTAGTTCAACAGAACTGTGTATGACATTGGGCAGGTTACTTAAACTTTTTAAGCTTCTTTTCTCATTCATAAATGGGGATATTAATAGCTCCATGCTTTTTCTTTCTTTAGGAGATTGGGAAAATATAAATGCAGCACCATTCACAGGAAACTTCAGTGTTCAAAAAATGATATTTACTTTCTTCCTTTCTTATTTTCTAGGAAAAGTGGCATCTCAAACACTGAAGCTGGTGGGGTTCCGATTCAGGACTAAAGCTGTTAGAAGGTTGCTTCTGTGGCTTTCAAGACCTATTTCTGTGACCCTATCCTCTTACTTCATGGATTTGCACTTAGACATTGCAAATATCCTAAATCTATTATATGTGAATTGTGAGTCATTTTGCTAGGACCGTTAAGACAGTGGGAAACAGGGGCTAAAGATAGAAAATGGAGGTGAAGGAGAAGGTGGTATTTTGTTGGGAAAGGCAGTTTGGAGAATTCATGTGGGTCTGAGAAATTTAGAACCTTTCTTCTGTGACTGCCAGGAGGAGGGAAATGGAGTTGGAACACAAAGTTGTGCACAAGAGCAGAACTTGGATGATCTGCAGGGATGGAGATGGTGATAAGGGTTGCAAAATGCTCATCAAAGTCTCCTTATCACTTAAATAAAAGTTACTCACTGCTTTTTCTGTCCCAAGTATCTAAGGCATCAGAATAGCTGGAAATAATTCAGCTGAAGTCAAGAGAATCTAGAACCTTTTTATATATGGGCATATCATTTGGGGTTCATGAACATGCATGAGAAAAATACATTTTTATTTTTCACCAACTTCTAACTGAAATTTAGCTTTTCCTTCAAGTATAAATGTTGGCAAGAAAGCAGAGAATACCCACATTAACTGTTACTTTGCCATCAAAAGAAATTACAGGTATTTTTCTACCACATCACAGTTACCTCAGAGATTTCAAAAAATAATTTGCACTCAGTATTTATACCTATCACCTTTGGAAATTTGGTACTCAGCCTACTCCTAGAGCTTGTTATTTAATATATTGAGAAAGAAGTGCATGTCTTATTAGGTCACAAATTTGGATTTTAAATATTTTGAACTGTATATCTAGTTAGTCAGATTCTTGTATATTTTATGTTATGTGTTTAAAAGCACTTTTTCTAAGGAGTCCGTAAACTTTACCAGACTGCCAGAGGGGTCCATACTTCAAGCATCTTGAATGTAGCTAAAAGAAATATGTCATTTTAAAAATGCCTCTTCATGCATCCATCTGCCACAAAGCAACATGGGTTTACAAGCATCTTTTTCAAACTATGAGGGTAGGCAATCTTGAAAAGTTTTGAAAGTGAAATATGCCATACCGTACAGCTAGTCTTTAAAATGTGTATAATAAAGTTGATAGTGTTGGTGTTTAGTATTCCTTTGTTTAATTTTAGTAAGTTACAAGAAATTTTTAGGCCCTTGCTGAATTTACTTCCAATTCATGCTTGCTGCTTGTATTACCTCTACATGAATATAAATCGTGATCCTAAGGTCTCCCATTACAGGGCTCTTCAAGAGCTTCATCCATCCATCTATAGCTGGAGTCTGCTGGGCTTACCCGCTAGGGCAGAGGAGACAGAAGAGGATTTGCCATCCCCAGGGCTCTGGGGTTTCAGCCTCATGCATGATATTTCTTTTGTAACAATTTACTTTAGTGTGATTCATTCATTCAATCATTTCGCATTTCATTCCATATTATAACTGCGTTTGTTTTAACATAAAATAATGTGTCCTTACTAATTCTTCAAGTAAGTTTGTTGTCTCAAAGATGTGCCATGTTGGTCCCAAAACTTTACTAGGTGCCCCTTGGCCCCTTCTGCTGCCCCAGTTTGAGAGACTTGGTTATAAACTATGTTCAGACTTTTTCTTATGTCAGCTTGGAGGGATTAGATGAAACAGTCAAGAAATAAAGTGCTCAAGTTCTGAAAGAATTGGAAGAGGGGATAAAAGTAGGGAGGCAGGGCTGCTCAGGTTGTGCTAGTGGTAAAGAACCTGTCTGCCAATGCAGAAGACTTAAGTGCCGCAGGTTCAGTCCTTGGGTTGGGAAGATCCCCTGGAGGAGGGCATGGCAACCCACTCCAGTATTCTCTCCTGGAGAATCCCATGGACAGGGGAGCCTGGAGGGCTACGTGCATAGGGTTGCAAAGAATCAGACACGACTGAAGTGACTTAGCACGCACAAATGGCAGGAAGATTAGGAAGCGGCCCCCACAGGGGAAAATAAACTTTGCCGCCTTCTAAATTTTGTCCAATATCACATCTCTCTTAAAAACCAAATGATCACACTTTCCTGTGTGAATATCACACATATACTTGCATTTTCAACACTAAGAAGAAAGAATCAAAAGCTTTCAAAGTTTTCTTCACCCTGGGGTGATGATTTGTTTTCAAAGAAGTTCCACAAGATGAAGCAAAGGTAAAGCCTTCTGTATCATCCGCTTTGTAATGAGATTTGTGTTAGTTTCCACTGTAATGAGCTGTGTAGTTTTCAAAGGCAAAATAAACAAAAAAGCATCTAAGACAGATTTCATGCTCCAAATCTTCCCAATTCCATTTCTTACTTTCCCTTTAGAAAGTAAAATCAGCCACATGACCGAAACTGAGGCGTGAGCTTGACTGAGGGGTGGGGTGATATTTAAATATGCACTTAATCAAAAGCAAATGCTTCCAGTCATCATGCATTAGTTTGCCCTTCACTTTCTTTGACAGAGGAAGGTAAAACTAACGCCTGTTTTATCTGTGGGCTCAGTCCTCCACATCTGCTTTCTGAGCGCCACACATCATGGGGCATGTTGTTTTTGTGTGTTAGTTGCTCAGTCGTGTCTGACGCTTTGCAACCCATGCACTGTAGCCCACCAGGGTCCTCTGTCCATGGGATTTCCAGGCAAGAATACTAGAGTGGGTTGGCGTTCCCTTCAGGGGTTCTTCCAGATCCAGAGATTGAACCCAGGTTTCCTGCACTGCAGGCAGATTCTTTACTGACTAAGCCACCAGGGAAGTCCATATTATATGTAATATGAGTTTTTCCTTCCTGGAAGGAAGGCTGTTTCTCCGTCCAGACTGAGATCAGTGAAGGCAGGAACTATGTCTGAAGTATCTGCTTATTCCCAACATAGAGCAAAGTCCTGGACATGTAGCAGCTGTTTGATGATGCTGACAGCGATGCTCTTATACTATTCTTTGGCTGTGCATAAAGACTGTTGTCACTCACTTCTTTCACTCTTATTGGCCAGGGAGACTCTGTGGTTCACCGCCAACTCACACCTCCACCGAGGACTCCTGGACAAAAGAGTCTGAAATGCAGTACTTGGATGCAATCTCAAAAACAATGGATTGATCTCTGTTCATTTCCAAGGCAGACCATTCAATATCACAGTAATCCAAGTCTATGCCCCGACCAGTAATGCTGAAGAAGCTGAAGTTGAATGGTTCTATGAAGATCTACAAGACCCTCTAGAATTAACACACACACACAAAAAAGATGTCCTTCTCATTATAGGGGACTGGAATGTAAAAATAGTAAGTCAAGAAATACCTGGCATAACAGGCAAATTTGGCCTTTGAGTACAAAACAAAGCAGGTCAAAGGATAATAGAGCTTTGCCAAGAGAATGCACTGGTCATAAAAACACCTTCTTCCAACAACACAAGAGAAGACTCTACACAAGGACATCACGAGATGGTCAATACCAAAATCAGATTGATTGTATTCTTTGCAGCCAAAGATGGAGAATCTCTATATAGGCACCAAAAACAAGACCAGGAACTGACTGTGGCTCAGATCATGAACTCCTTATTGCCAAATTCAGACTTAAATTAAAGAAAGTAGGGAAAACCACTAGATCATACAGGTAAGACCTAAATCAAATCGCTTATGATTATACAGTGGAAATGACAAATAATTCAAAGGATTAGATCTGACAGAGTGATTGAAGAACTATGCACACAAGTTCATGACACTGTACAGGAGGCAGGGATCAAGACTATCCCCAAGAAAAAGAAAAGCAAAAAGGGCAAAATGGTTGTCTGAGGAGGCTTTACAAATAGCTGAGAAAGAAGAGAGCAAGAAGCAAAAGAGAAAAGGAAATATATACACCCATTTGAATGCAGAGTTCCAAACAATAACAAGGAGAGATAAGAAAGCCTTCAGTGATCAATGCAAAGAAACAGAGGAAAACAATAGAATGGGAAAGATTAGAGATCTCTTCAAGAAAACTAGAGATACCAAGGGAACATTTCAGGCAAAGATGGGCACAATAAAGGACAGAAATTGTAGGGACCTAATGGAAACAGAAGATATTAAGAGGTAGCAAGAATACATTGAAGAACTATACAAAAAAGATCTTCATGACCCAGATAACCAGATAGTGTGATCACTCACCTAGAGCCAGACATCCTGGAATGTGAAGTCAAGTGGGCCTTAGGAAGCATCACTATGAACAAAGCTAGTGCAGGTGATGGAATTCCAATAGAGCTTTTTCAAATCATAAAAGATGATGCTGTGAAAGTGCTGCACTCAATATGCCAGCAAATCTGGAAAACTCAACAGTGGCCTCAGGACTGGAAAAGGTCAGTTTTCATTCCAATCCCAAAGAAGGGCAATGCCAAAGAATGTTCAGACTACCAAACAATTGCACTCATCTCACATGCTAGCAAAGTAATGCTCAAAATTCTCCAAGCCAGGCTTCAACAGTTCATTAACCGTGAACTTCCAGATGTTCAAGCTGGATTTAGAAAAGGCAGAGGAACCAGAGATCAAATTGCCAACATCCTCCGGATCATCAAAATGTCAGAAAGTTCCAGAAAAACATCTACTTCTGCTTTATTGACTACACCAAAGCCTTTGACTGTATGGATCACAACAAACTGTGAAAAATTCTTTAAGAGACGGGAATACCAGACCACCTGACCTGCCTCCTGAGAACCTGTATGCAGCTCAGAAAGCAACAGTTAGAACTGGAGGTGGTAACAACAGACTGGTTCCAAATCAGGAAAGTACATCAAGGTTGCTTATTTAACTTATATGCAGAGTACATCATGAGAAATGCTGGGCTAGATGAAGCACAAGCTGGAATCAAGATTGCTAGGAGAAATATCAATAACCTCAGATACACAGATGACACCACCCTTATGGCAGAAAACGAAGAACTAAAGAGTGTCTTGATGAAAATGAAAAAGGAGAGTGAAAAAGTTGGCTTAAAACTCATCTTTCAGAAAACTAAGATCATGGCATCCGGCCCCATCACTTCATGGCAAATAGATGGGGAAACAGTGGAAACAGTGTCAGACTTTATTTTTTGGGGCTCCAAAATCACTGCAGATGGTGACTGCAGCCATGAAATTAAAGACATTTGCTCCTTGGAAGAAAAGCTATGACTAACCTACACAGCATATTAAAAAGCAGAGACATTACTTTGCTGACACATGTCCATCTAGTCAAAGGTATGGTTTTTCCAGTAGTCATGTAGTGATGTGAGAGTTGGACTATAAAGAAAGCTGAGTGCTGAAGAATTGATGCTTTTGAACTGTGGTGTTGGAAAAGACTCTTGAGAGTCCCTTGGACTGCAAGGAGATCAAACCAGTCCATCCTAAAGGCAATCAGTCCAGAATGTTCATTGGAAGGACTGATGCTGAAGCTGAAACTCCAAAACTTTGGCCACCTGATGGGAAGAGCCGAATCATTTGGAAAGACCCTGATGCTGGGAAAGATTGAAGGCATAAGGAGAAGGCAACAACAGAGGATGAGATGGTTGGATGGCATCACTGATGCGATGGACATGAGTTTGAGTAGGCTCCAGGAGTTGGTGATGGACAGGGAAGCGTGCCGTCCTGCAGTCCTTGGGGTCACAAAGAGTTGGACACGACTGAGCAACTGAACTGAACTGAACTTAAATAACTCTGGAAAAGGATCTTTTGACTGGATACTGTAAAGGCTAAGAACAAAAGAATTGAACACAAACACTATTATCTAGTTGGCAAATTTTTTTCTTACAAGGGTATGAGTTAGTAATTTTGAAACTAAGGTTGAATGCTAATGTTGACAAATAAGAAATGCAGTGAGTGAACACTAGACCCAGAAATTAAACAAAAAGAGAACAAAATTGAGGACCCCTTGAAGCCAACATCTCTTTATCATTTCATTTCATTTCTTATATAAACTCTCTCACATTGACAGAACATTGTGTTTTGATTCTTCTTTCCTTTTTGTTTTTCTAATTTGGCAGATGTTTACTCAGCAGCTACTAAGATGCATCGAGAGCTTGTAAATGATTTTGAGGTTAATGAACGCTCCTTCTCTCTAGCAGAATAATACACCAAAACTGATCTGTGAGATCAGTGATATCTGAATGCAGTGAGAACTAGTGAGAACTGAATGCCGTTGGCCTGTGACTTTATTCGGAGCCCTATTATAAACAACTAATGATTGGTCAGGTTAGAGTGCTAAATTCAGTTTATTTTCATTCTTCAGCCTCTACATTGGTCTTTTTAATTGTTTTTTTACATTGGTCTTTTAACCCGATATCTTAGTTTGCAATGTCTCAAAAGTAGGGAAATTGCATCTCGTTCTGTGGTGACGATGAAGTGGCGCTCACTGGAGGGCAGAAACCCGCATTTTCTCGTGGTTACTAGCAGAATACACACCCACAGCCTCAAGAACAGCGCTCTGAGATATGGAGCTTTCTCCATGCCAGTCCTTTCTGATTGTATTTGACACAAAGGGAAAGCTCTTCCGATAGATTCATGCAAGGGAGCAAGGGAGAGAAGACCACCCTTTTATGAAACAGCAAGGCATTGGAAGAATATATTCTTCAGGACCCTAAGATCTTTTGAAATTCTTTTGAAGTTTGAAAATGAAATCAAATTTCTCTCTTTGGGCTTGGGTAAATTCTTACTAAAATATACAATTTTAGAAAATTGACTCCAGGCATTTAAAAATAATTACCACAGGGCAACTATAAAATCCTGTAAATAACCTTGGTTTATGCTTTTGTGAATCAGTTCATTGTAAGAAATTAGTTAATTTCAGTTGGTTAAAATCAGTAGTGGTACTTCATTCAAGGTGACTGACTTCACTAGTTCTAAGCAAGATTTAGATGGCAAGAATTCATAGGATAGGAGGCAGTATTGGCAATGCCATCAATAGGCAATATTGATGGCAGAATAACGGGGGATCTGACGATTCTTGGATATGGCCCCAAAGAAGTCAATTTCCAACTCTAGTGTCATCATTATATGATGAGAAAGAAAACCATGGCAGGAAATAGATGCTATCTGTACAGTGGCAGCCAAATAGCTGGTTATTTTAGTAAAAACTCTGATGAAGCCTAATTTTTGACAGTACAATGCCAAAGTGGATGATTCAGTAAAAGTTTTGAATCCATTTTGAATCTTCTTGGAGAAGGCAGTGGCACCCCACTCCAGTACTCTCGCCTGGAAAATCCCACGGGCAGAGGAGCCTGGTGGGATGCAGTCCATGGGGTAGCTAAGAGTTGGATACGACTGAGTGACTTCACTTAAACTTTTCACTTTCATGCATTGGAGAAGGAAATGGCAACCCGCTCCAGTGTTCTTGCCTGGAGAACCCCAGGGACGGGAGAGCCTGGTGGGCTGCTGTCTATGGGGTCACACAGAGTCGATCACGACTGAAGTGACTTAGCAGCAGCAGCAGCAGGCTGTTTAACATCTTTAACATACCTTTGACTTTTAAAATGGAGAAGTACAGGCAATCATAACCTATTTTTTGTTTGTTCTTCACTTATTGAGTAAACATAAGCACACTTTATTTTCCCTGCGGCTGAACTCAGCTTTTTGATAATAGCAACAATTTTTAGAGCACCTACCATATGCCAGCATCATTCTAGGTGCTTTTACACACAATTCACATATATAAAGGTATGCAGCCTTTCCAAGTAAACACTCCTGTGCCCATTTCATCCATGAGGAAGTAGAAGCTGAGAGAGGTTAAGGGTCACACACACGTAGCATGCAGACAGAGTCAGGAGCAGAGCTCTGCAGTTGAAGTCTGTGTTGCTTCCCCTGTTCCACTCTGCCTTCAGGGGGCCTGCCCATCTGAAATGACCCATCTGTTAGCAATTCCCTAGAGAGACAGGCAGTGATCAGATCCCTGCCTGGGGCAGGCCATCAGTGGCACCCCACTCCAATACTCCTGCCTGGAAAATCCCATGGACAGAGGAGCCTGATAGGCTGCAGTCCATGCGGTCGCTGAGGGTCGACACGACTTAGCAACTTCACTTTCACTTTTCACTTTCATGCATTGGAGAAGGAACTGGCAACCCACTCCAGTGTTCTTGCCTGGAGAATCCCAGGGACGGGGGAGCCTGGTGGGCTGCCGTCTCTGGGGTCACACAGAGTTGGACACGACTGGAGTGACTTAGCAGCAGCAGAGAAAAAAGAAAATGAGTTTCTGCAACTCTTTTGCTAGGCATCCACACCCCCTCCCAGCACCTCCTCATCTGCTTTAGGCTCCCCAGCCTCCCACCCCTGACTGAAGCTTCCCACAGTTTCTGTGATTGATGCCACAGCGGTGGCGGGAGTTGGTGAACTGCCACTCATCTCACTCCTCTGCTGATCAGCCTTCAGACTGAAACAACAGGAGAGGAAAATAGGCAAAAAAAAAAAAAAAGTACCACTCATACTGGTTCAAAATTCAACAGAACTGATTTCATCCTATTCTTCGCTTTTTTGAAAAGAGGCAAAAATGAAGTCACTAGCATGCTTTGCTGATTGGAGATGGGATGACCAATGGGACCGAAACAGACCACTTCACAACTTGTGGGGTGTGGAATTAAGGGCATGGAAAGGGGAATGAGAAGAAAAGTTGTGAAAAGCTGAGGTAGCCTTGCCTGAAAAAGAAAGTTGGATGAAGAATGATTTTTAGTACAAGGCATCCAATGAACACTTTGGAGCTACCGTGGGATCTAAGGTCATAATTTTGAGTAATTCACACTTTAAAGCTGATGCTATTCATACACTCAGGACGTGTTTATTGACACCTACTGTTAAGGCAGGTTCCAGGTTCCAGGGCTGGGATAATGAACAAAACAAATCAAATTCCTGACCTTATGAGGCTTACATTTTAGTGAAGTGGCCAAATAAACAAGTAGGCACAGTAATAAGTTCAATGACCGAGAGGTGCTGGCTGATGGCAAAGGCAAGGTGGTCAGGGGCAGCCCCTCGGAGGAGGTGACACCCAAGCAGGGGCACACAAGATAAGAATGAGTTATGTCAGCCCCCAAGAAGGCCTTGGGGAAGAGAGTAGCCAGACAGAGAGATAAGCAAGGCCCTGAGGTGGGACAAGCCTGAGGAGCAGAAGGAGGTGAATGTGGTGGAGGTCAGTGTGTGAGGTGGGAGCAATTCAAGATGAGGTTAGAGAAAAAACAGTTGGGAGCCAAGACTTACAAGGCTGCTGGCAACCAGCTTAACTCTCTATCCAGGCAGAGAAGATAGAAAAGGTCCCCAAGTTGCTATGGACTGTATACTAAGAAATAATTTATTTAAACAGAGCTGTAAACAGAGAGGAGATGAATCTTTGCTGGAGAAGTTTTAGAAGAGAACTAAGACTTTGTGGATCAGATTAAGGAAGGTTCCTTTGGGGCCAGGTGGGTAATCCTAGATGGGTTACGGTTGCGGTATTGGGACCTAGGGTTACACAACTCTGGGGCCCTTTGTATTCTTATGTGCATAACCTCCCTTTCTCAACTGTAGGGTTCAGCAGTCCTGCCTCAGGCTGATTCCCATTTCTGTACCTTTTCTTTATTCTCTCTTGCCCCTTCTGGTCTCAAGTATCACCAGCTCCCAGGCTCTGTCTCTTTTCCCTTTATGAACTTCTGCTTTCAGGAAAGGCAGAACAACTTATTCTTGCTAAGGTGTAAATGACTGACACGAACAAAGTACTGCCTGGAGTGAGGAAGAAGAAATTAGCACCCTATGATTCTCAGGGATCAGGAAGAAGGGCTCTTTGCACATGCATTTGTTTGGAATGCTTTTCTCACATATTCTCACTCAAGACTCACCCCAGTGTCCCCTTCCCAAGGCTTCCTGACAAGGTGCTATTCTTCCACTGAGCTGGCCTCTCACTTCTGCCCTACTTTGTTACTTTGTGCATTGTCTGGTTGATCTGTCTCTCCACAAGCTCATGGGCTTCTTGAGAACAGATTATCATGTCTCATTTACCTGTTTCTCAGGCCCTGACACAATGCCAGGCTCATGTTGACCATCTGACCAAGGAGCTGGGCAGAGTCATAAGAGCTGTGTTTACTTTGATCACAGTAAGCTATGGTCTTCATGGGCCTGAGTTTAATTAATGCTTGTTAGAAAAACTGTCTTTCTTGAGAGTTCTACATTCATTACAATTTTGATTTCCTCAATATTACAAGTATTACTGCCTAAATTCCTACCAATTTAAGATGCACTAGTTGACAAGTCTCTTCTTTTAAAATGCAAATACTCGTAAAGGGGTTAAGTCCTTTCATTCACACAAAAGACATTGTGTCTCTGCTCTACGCGCAACACGTTATCCCATCACTCACATCAAAATGCTAAGGAGTTTACAAGGAATTGCTTTTTTCCCCTGATGCAGCGTATCAAGAGTCTCAAGTCACAGCCTGCTAATTCTACTTTTAACAATCTACCTAAAAGAAAAGTTCAAGGATTTGCAATTAGTTTAATGTACAAAAAATAAGGATTGTAGTCATTTATTATGATCAAAGGAAGAAAAACATCCAATAATAGGAGGAGAATCAAATTAAGTTTCATCAGTATTATGGATTATTATGTAATTATTTAAAATTCATTAAATAGAATGCTTTACTTACAAAAGAAAATGTCTGGATTACCATGGTAAATGAGAAAAGCAGGATATAAAGTTTTTTGCAGCATGATCTATTATAATGCACAGAAGAAATCCTGTGAGGAAATTCACTAAAAATGTAAAGCTTGGTAGTCCTTCTAAGTGGTAAGATATGGTTGACTTTTAGTTTCCGTATATTTATATTTTATAAACCTTTTGTATTTAGCATGTATTGCTCTTGGAGACAGGACATTTACTGTATTGGAAAACCAGAACCACGTCCCTCTCGTTGCTAAGATCAATCACAAAAAAAGGGCTGGGATGGCAGGGGATGGGGACAACCTTCTGGGCAAGAAGAGCCTACACCTGAGTGAGCAGAGCATGGAGGGCCCTGCTGACAGTCGGGGGTGCTGCCCCCTGCAGGTGGAATTGGGAAGAGCACATACCAGGAGATGGGAAGGCACAGGTGCCTTCTGGGGTAGCTCCACCTTGCCTAGCCTTAGCCTGGATGGAACTGGGACTCCTCCAGGTTTGAACAAGAGGAACAAAGGCTCTGGTTCAGACTAGCTGCACAGCTGAACAAGAACCATCTTTCTGGATATGTTTTCCCATAGCTATAATGAGCTTATTATCTCAGCCAGGATCACTTTCTTTTGGCATTTTGCAGCTTAAGTTGGTTAGTTTATCACCATCTAGGAATGTTAACTACCTGGTAGCAGGAGCTGGACTTCTAGGCTGAACCCACAGGAACAAAACACCCACATACAGGTCCAGACCCCTGTGAGCTCTCTTAAGTTTTGCCTCTGAATCTTAAGCTCATCTCTTTAATGGCTGATACTTTCTTTTTCTCTTCTCCCCAAATAGACACATTCAGCAGCAATCCATCAAATTGTTTTGCAGAAGTCATCTCTGACTACTCTTCCCATAACACCTGTAGCCCCCTCAAAAAAAAAAAAAGACTTCAAGTGAAACTGGAGACAAGGAGGTATAGTGTTGAGAAGCAGGAATCAGCAGCAAAGACATTTGATTTTAAAGCTTGGCTCCACTCATCACTCACAACAGGATTCTGGGCTAGTCACTTAACCTCCCCAAGTTTCAGTGTCTCCGCCGGTGAAATATTCATAAACACAGTGTCCACCTAACCTGCTCACAGGTCGTTCTGAGAGTCAAATTCGATAAAGCATGTGAAAGCGCTAGAGAGTTTTAGAGTTCTTTACAAATGTTAGGTATTGTCCTGATAATAACTAACAGGAGTGATCATTTCAGGGCTGTTGCATAAGGTGAAGTGGTGGTGAAAAGGCAATCTATCATTTGTGTGCTTTCACAGGGAACAATAATAACCTTATTGGACTGGTGGACAGACTTGGTAGTGAATCAAATCATTCACACTGTTAAGAACCCCACTGAAATGTTCTGTGTAGCCAGTTATGCAGCAAAAAGAAAAATAACGATCAATAACTATTCTGAATAGAAATGAAGACAAATATTTTGTGAAAAAGAAAGTTTGAATTCCCTCTTTGCTCATCAAGACCTGCACTCAAATTCAGGTCAAGGAAAGAAATTAGGAAGTGAATTCACTTAAATTATCAAGGTAATAAGTACTGTCTGCGTGCGTGTGTATGTGTGCGTGCACATGTGCATTGAGGTTGGAAAGGAATAGAAGCAGAATTGAGGGGAAAAATAGGAAGAAAAAATAAAATGTCACGTTCTGACTAAACTGAGGTTCATTTGTGGAATTTCAAATTATTTTATAAATAGTTCTCAGTCTCCTATTTCATTAAGCATCCACTGTATGCAAGAGCTGACAAGGCAGTAAAAAAGGTAAACAAACCTTGCCCTCATGGCCTGTAAAGTCTAGTTGGGGAAATAAACATTACAAAAATAATTATGTTATTACATTATCTGGTAGCTCAGTTGGTAAAGAATCTGCCTGCCAGTGCAGGAGATCCAGCTTCGATCGCTGGGTGGGGAAGATTCCCTGGAGAAGGAAATGGCAACCCACTCCAGTATTCTTGCCTGGAAAATCCCATGGACAGAGGAGCCTGGAAGGCTTAAGTCCATGGGGTTGCAGAGAATTGGACTCGGCTTAGTGACTAAACCACCATTACATTATTTTAGTGTTAACAAAGAAGCATCGGATACAATGAGTACATCTCCCATATCATCAAGGCTTAGGAAATCACGGCCTAAGGCATCTTTATTGTAACCCCCCTAACCCCCAAGAAGCAGTAGTTATTGTGAAATCTAGAACCAAAAAGGAGTGAATTTTTTTTTTTAACATTTAAGGTAAGAGCAAAGGCTCTCAAGGTCAGTTCCTCCATCTGATTCTGGCTGTTTTACCTATTCTCTTTAAGACTTTATTTCCACATCTATAAAGTGGATATTTCTTAGTTTTTATCTCTTAGGAATACTTCAGGGACTTAAAAAATTATTCATGTACACAGCCTAGCTCAGTACCCACCATAACAGAGTGAACTCAGTAAGTGCTAACTGTTCTAGTTATTGTTACCTTATTAGCTATTACCTAGTGGACATTAATTTGTGAAACTTGCAAGAGATTCTTGATTGGCTTCTAGAAAGCTTAGAATCAAATTTGTGAACAGGACACCAGTTTTAAATTATTAGAATTTGCATATTTAATCTCATTGGCTCCATTTTTGGCTCCACTTTGTTTTTCTTCACTAGACCAACACACAGTATGAATGAATGGCTGGATGGACGGACAGCATGATGGATGGATACATGAATAACCTCTCAACTAAATCAAGAAATAGTTCTTTCAGATGGACAAATAGTGCTCAGGAGTTGGACATTCTCTCTACAATGTCACAGAAGAGAACTCTGACTCATACTAACTCATCCCTTGACTTTTATATCTATTCAGACATGAGTGAATATATTGCTTCCTGGAGTTAACACTGAATATGTCTAAAAGCTACAAAACAACCACCACTACCACCACCACAAGAATCAACTGAGTAACCAATTCATAAGGTATACTTAGAAAATGTTTTACAGGTCAAAATTCATCTGTGCTCCTACCCGCTAATGTTCATGCCTTTCTGTGGCTATAAAACAAAAGAAGCTGTCAAGATGATTCTATTACTGGGTTCAGCCAGTGGCCACTTATGTTTCCAGACTCTTGGATACACACATACACAGGTAGACTTTCCTTTCAGAACTCCAGCATATACAAAGATTTTACTGGAGGACTTCTTGCTATATCACTAGGCACTGTTATTTAGGAAGAATAATAGAAACAAGAGGCAAAGAATCCTAAATCTGAAAGTGGGATATATGGCAACCCACTCAGTATTCCTGCCTGGAAAATCCCATGGACTGAGGAGCCTGGTAGGCTACAGTCCATGGGGTTGCAAAGAGTCGGACATGACTGAGCAACTTCACTTTACCTAGAGAACATACATCTTGGTTAACCCAGGCCAGCTTCTGATTACACCTGTTTCTTGGTGCACAATTACTCTTGGGACAGCCCATCCTGTTACTTTCCAAAGTGTACTACTTTGAATAATAAATTACATGGTCACTTACTCTAATCCAGTTGCTAACTCTGACCTTTCTGCCATGGCAGAAAGTGAAGAGGAACTAAAAAGCATCTTGATGAAAGTGAAAGAGAAGAGAGAAAAAGTTGGCTTAAAGCTCAACATTCAGAAAATGAAGATCATGGCATCCGTTCCCATTACTTCATGGGAAATAGATGGGGAAACAGTGGAAACGGTGTCAGACTTTATTTTTTGGGGCTCCAAAATCACTGCAGATGGTGACTGCAGCCATGAAATTAAAAGACGCTTACTCCTTGGAAGAAAAGTTATGACCAACCTAGATAGCATATTGAAAAGCAGAGATATTACTTTGCCGACTAAGGTTTGTCTAGTCAAGGCTATGGTTTTTCCAGTAGTCATGTATGGATGTAAGAGTTGGACTGTGAAGAAGGCTAGTGCCAAAGAATTGATGCTTTTGAACTGTGGTGTTGGAGAAGACTCTTGAGAGTCCCTTGGACTGCAAGGAGATCCAACCAGTCCATTCTGAAGGAGATCAACCCTGGGATTTCTTTGGAAGGAATGATGCTAAAGCTGAAGCTCCAGTACTTGGCCACTTCATGTGAAGAGTTGACTCATTGGAAAAGACTCTTATGCTGGGAGGGATTGGGGGCAGGAGGAGAAGGGGACGACCGAGGATGAGATGGCTGGATGGCATCACGGACTCGATAGATGTGAGTCTGAGTGAACTCCAAGAGCTGGTGATGGACAAGGAGGCCTGGCGTGCTGCGATTCATGGGGTCGCAAAGAGTCAAACACGACTGAGTGACTGAACTAAGTGAACTGAACTGAACTCTGACCTTGAGTCTCAGACTGGAAGGAAAATAGAGCCTCCTTCTGCTAGAGAGGGGAAGAGAGGAAAAGAAATATCAGAGGTGAGTGATGACTAGGCTCACACCTTCTCACTAACCGCCTACCCCACCACCCCAGTCTGGCTACTATGATCAAGGCTCTCCAGAGTAAGAAGGAATTAGAAATAGCCAGAGAGGTTCATGGGAATCTCTGATCAAGTACATCCTCCTTGGGCCCAGGGTGCCCAGGAGAATTCTGAGTCCTAGCAGGAAGCTTCACACTAATCTCAGGTGACCGACAAATCAGGACAGCATGGTAGCTTGGAAGCTTCCTATGTCTCCTCCTACTCATTGACATCATTTGGAGAAGAAGGTAGGAGAAGGGAAGAGAGATTTCTAATGGGGAGTTTAACCCTTGAAATCAGAAGAGACAGAATTATCTTTAAATGGAATATTTAAAAATGCCCTCTTGTCTGCCTTAGCAAGAATGGGGACATTAGAGAAAAATAAGACCAGTTGTAAGAATCAAAGAAATGTCTTTCTTCCTTCACATGTAAGTAGTTAGGGGCAAATATCATCCAATCTACACTTATGTCCTCAGAATTTCAGCTCAGGGCCAGGGGCAGGGCAGACACTCAACAAATGTTCATTGACTGGAGATTCTAACTTCAAATCATGTCAAAAAAAGACAAAACAGCTTTGGACTATTCAAGTATAATCCTGCAGAAATAGTAAAGTGCTTCCTTGAACTAATATTCATGACTATAGTTACCATAATAGGGAAAGAAAAAAACAACTAAGGAATTTAGAGGATCATTTTTGTGAACTACTGAGCCTTAAACTGAGCTATGTCTCCCCATGGTATCATATTACAAGCTAGTCTCAAATATTACAATTTTTAACCTTCCTTTATGGCATTTTCTTTATAGGCTCTGCCAGAGGCAAGCTAGTAGATTATAGTCTCTATTGATCTTACTTAGATAAGGAAATCCCAGTATCCCAATCTCACCAGTTAGACAAAATACATTTTGAATAATTACATACTATTGCCTCTTTTGTTCTGCAAAGGGAGAAAAAATATATATATACTCTAGATTTATCATTAAAATAGCAGGTACTGGAGGAATGTGGATTAAATTATTGAAAATTTATTTATATGACTCTGGGCTGTTTGATAACAGAATTATTTCTTTCAGTGAACAAAAAGAATGTATCTCTTAGATTAACTGGTAAATATAACTATATTTAGACATATTAGATCCCAGTAGTACTTATTATTGGTCTCAAGTGTTATAGAACACTATGATTATTGCAAATCTTAACATGTTCCCACCCACAACACTTTTTCTCTTTAAGTCAAACTGCAATTTGCTTTTCCAGTTTTCTAACTAGGGTTAAAAAAATAAAGTTGAAAAATCTTTGGGAGACTCTGCCCTTTTCTCTTATTAGTGCCTCGCTAAGCAGTCATTCTTTTACAAATGTAGAGAGAAGCATGTTCTGGAATGAGCTTTAAGTTTAATTTGGCTCACTTTGGGAAACTGGCTGTAAGCCTTTGTTGCTGTTCTGTAAAATATTAGGATTCCATTGGGGGGATGGAGCTGTGGTGTGGTAAATTGTTAGCTGAAAGGAAAGTGGGTTCTAATCCTTAGACCAAGAGAAAGGAAATTTGGACTCAGACCTTCTTGGCATCTTTTTATGGATTAAATGAATGAACTTGGACGTTGATGGGTCAAAGCAGCCTCATTTCATTGCCAAGACGCATCGACTAGCCAGCACCATTAACTTGGAATCCACTGCTTCTCTATAAAATTGGCAGGAAAAAAGACAATCAAGATCCAATTCAGTGACTCATTAAGTACATCTTCAATGTCGAGGGCTAGTCCAATCACAGAACATCAGACGCAGAGCTGCTGATGAAATCCAATTTGCAGCTGGCTCACCTCAGGATTTATGCAGTTTGCACATACATGTATGCATAAAGCAGAACTAACATCTAAAAAATGGCCAATATCTGTGGGAGGAAGAATTACCTTGAAGGACATTTTCTGAATAATGTTGCTGTTTATATTCTATTTCAATTTGAGGTTTTACAGAAAACCCTATAATTTGATTCAAGTGTTTATAGAGAAGTGGTGGCCGAGTCTGAATTCCTCCATGTCCAGACCTGGGGACTGGGTCATCTACAAACAATGATTATATAAACCCCCAGGAAGGAAATTTCCTTACTGGGAAACCTTAAAATCATTAAGTACCTTTAGTGTAGTCACTCCTGGAGGATTTATTGAGTAGCCAGTGTGTCAGGTTCTGGGGGTATAGAGGCAAAAGGATGATGTGTAGGCCAGCATTAGTGTGCCAATGGTAAGGTGCACAGCAGGGCTAACTGGGAGGTGGGGTAGGAGCAGAAAAAGTGGGTGAGGACCACCAGCTTGGTGGCATTTGGATAAGGTTTCAGGAAGGAAGACTCTGAGTTAAGAATTGAGGAGAGAGGAGGTGTTCACAGGTAGAGAAGTGGAAGAAGGTGCCCAAAGCAGAGGAGCCAGTTTGAGTAGAGAGATGCACCTAAACAAGATGGTATGTTTGATGGATAAACAGTGGGGGTCTCGAAACAGGGCTAAACAGGTCAATGGCAACTAGAGTAAGAAGGGCTTGAATGCCATGCTTAGTTAGTTTGAAATGTAACCTGTAGGTGCTATACAGCTATCAGAGCATTTAAGCAAAGATAACATATCATCCAATTTACACTGCAAAAAGATACTGACAGCAGTGTGGAGGATGGCTTGGAGGCGGCAGTGATTGGTGGGAGGGAGATCAATTAGGAGGTGATTTCGGTAGTCTACAGAAGAAAGTCTTAGAATACAAACAAGGCAGCTCCCTCTGATTGACAAGAGGTCTGTAAGGGATCTAGGGTACAGCAGCTGTTGTCTCTGCAGACTGCAGAGTTTTACAGGCTCTAAAAACATTGCATGTGTGTGCTTGATGAATGGAGACCAACTGAGGAATCATCCTCAGGAAATGTAGACATCTTTTTTGCAATAACCTCAGACCTTTGCATCTTTTCTCCTCCTCTCTATGTCAGTGATGGATAACTTCTTTTCTTTTCTTCCCTAGGAGTCATGGAAAGCAAATGGAAAACTCACATAGGGAAATCCTGTGAAGAATTAATTATAGATTTGTCTTGATTCTCAGGTGCTTAGAACCACAGAGGGGGTCCCCCTTCTGATGTAGGTGAATGAGGAGCACAGTGTTTCCTCTCTGGGGTATGGAGAATAACAGACAGTGCTGGGATCTGAGGGCTTCCCAGGTGGCTCAATGGTAAGGATTCACCAGCCAAGCACAAGATGTGGGTTTTATCCCTGAGTTAGGAAGATACCCTGGAGAGGGAAATGACAACCTGCTCTAGTATTCTTGCCTGGAAAATCCCATGGACAGAGGAGCCTGGCGGGCTAAGGTCTATAGGATCGCAAAGAGTCAGACGTGACTTAGCGACTGAACAACAACTGGGATCTGAGCTGGAGAAATGGATGCCAAAAACCAGAGGGAAGAATGATGGTTGAAAAGGTGAGGCAGTGATGTGAGATTGCTTCTGAAGTGGATGACTGCAGAGTGTTTTACGATTGAATGAATTTTATTTTTCTGCTTTTAGTGATGGAAAATTTTCCCGGCAATGAGACTTGCCTACTTCTTAAATTTTGCTTTCAGCTCTGCTTCTTCAAGGCTGATTCTACTCCTCAAGAATGGCTTCTGGAACCACTGCAATGGTTGTGTTCAGGACCCTGTGCAGCATGAGTTTCCACCTCTGGCCAGTTTGGGCATCTCTTTGGGAAGTCATGGTCTCATAAGCTGTGTTGGCAGGACTCAAATAGGACATCAACATCTTCCCCTGGATGAGTCTGCCACATCCTGTCAATGCCAGCTACTTGGCGTGTAACTTATTTTCTCCAGTCCCCACTTTGTCTTCACAGGAAGACTGAAAACTCCCTGAAAGGAACAATCCTGTCTTGGAGTTCTCAGCCTATAATAGGACCTCAGAACATGTTTGGTGAGAGAGCAATTGTGTGGGCTTCCTAAAAACCACAAGATTGCCCAGGTTCTACTGTCACACATGCCCCAGCCAACCCCACCACCTCTTTACCATACCACCATCTGCACCCTGGAATGAAAAGCCAGACTGTTTCTGGAAAGGACTTTTTCCACAATTTTTGTGGGCGGTCATTCCATACAGCACACTTAACATGATTGAATAACTGGGCAGACTGTGGGATCCTCCAGTCTGAACCATAGCCTCCAGGGGCTTCTTGTATTTATTAGATGGAAGGGGAAATGTAGGCTGCTGGTGCACCTTTTACATCCATCATGAAAAGTATGAGTGTAAGTTAAGTAAGAAATTAGTCACCTAGATGTTCCCCCAAATCCCTGAGAGTCAGTGTGTATGCAGGAGGGAGAAGCTGAAGAAAGAGAGCATGGTGGGCAAGGAAAAGCTACTAGGAGTAGATGTCTGGGTCCTGGGTGGCCAGTGTGACCACTCAGTCCTAAAATAAATTGGACGCATTCCTCAGTGCTGGGGGCAGAGTCTCCAAAGGGATGAATATGCCCTACAAGACAGCTTACTGTGGTGTGGGGAGAAACGTTACAAGGACTCATATTTGCATCTGTAATCCCTTCTTTTTACAATGCCTACTTTAAAATATACTTTATAATTATTATAATATTGGCATAGTAATACATGAACATATTTTAAAAATAATTTCCCAATTAAGACACACAATGAAGGCAGCGTGGAGATATCTGCTATGATACAAATAAGCCATCCATCAAAAGCCCTGTTTTCTAAGAGTTTACATTTCAGTTAGGGAGCTGAAAATTCACAAACACATAACATACACTCAGTAGCTGTTGTTTCCCCAGACACACAAACACAGTGAGTACAGTAATGGTTCTCAAAGATCGGGACAGACATAACAAAAAGAGTGAGCAGAATGGAGATGAAGGACAAAGAGCATACATTTTACCAGTAATAGGATGGGTCCCTGGGGGTTGATGTTATTATTCTTGTGTGTATGGGATTCTTCATACACCAAAGGAAAGGAGTTTTTAAGCCCTATAAAAGGAAACAGAAAGGAAGCAAAGACATCTTCACATAGGCTGTCGGGAGCCAAGCCATTCCAGTGCCCTAGGAGGCTGCGTACATCATTACAAAGCAGAAGAGAAAGGCATGGAAAATTTTGATAATTCCATTCTTCACAAAGGCAGCTTGACTTCGCATGTGAACTGTTCTAGAGATCTTTCTTCAAGTTAGTGTAAACTAAAAACATACAGGAAATTCAGAAGTTTTCAAAGAGATTCAGATCTACAGTAGATCCCCAGTATTGGTAGTAATATTCTTTTTACAGAGAATTTGTGCCATGCTCTTTACATACATTTCTTCACCTATGTCTTATTAATAACAACTGAGAGTTGATAGCTCTCCCATTTTTCAGAGGAGAACACTGAAGCACAGAGAATTTTAGTGACTGCTACAAGTGTTATGCTAGCAAGTGTTGTGAAAACTCCACTCAGTGTGCCTGACTCTGCCATGTCACATAACTCTTGAATGCTTTGTAAAAGGATTCCTGGCTTCTGATGACCTGGTAAGGTTTCTGGTAGCCAGAGTGTGTTATTTCTCTTGCGTAAGGCACAGTGGTGATACCTAATCCTTGGCCCAATATTTTTACATGAACACATCAATGTATTCTAGTAAATACCACCGGATCAGCAGCCAGCAGTCTTCCCAAATGTTTTATAATTCTACCATATGTGTTTGATTGTGTCATTAAGTCGCTTGTCCTAATTAAGATGAAAGGAATCTGAATTGGAATAACTGGTTCTGTGAGTGCCAGAGCCACCCAAATAGAATCCCTGTGAACCTCAGGCTTTCCAGCCCCAGTGCTGCTTGTGTAGACTTTCTGAGTGATTACACATCTGCTGTCCACCCCCGTTTTTAGGATAATTAATTATCACTGAAAGTGTTGAAAAAAATGAATGTTTCTGTCACATTTATACCCACAGAGATAAGGCTTACTCAGAAAACTTAGGGTGGTGAAAATCATATGTTTTATTAAATTGTGTGTTTTCCAGGAACTTTAGACTCCTCTACAGTGTTCTTTTGGTCCTAAAATTCTTGGGAGGGCTTAGAGTCACAGGAGGCAGAGAGGAACAAGTTGAAATATTGAGCATTCTGTTTGGTTGATTGGTTCTGTGTTGTGATTGAACTCTTTGGTAAATGAGGCTAATCAAAGCAAAACTTGGTGAGAATTCTTTTCCTCATTCTGGTAGAAAAGTTGAATTTTAAGTATAGGAGAATGAAAGTAGCTGCCATGTTCAATAATTATATTTTTAATTTTAATTTTAATTTTACAGTTTTTGTGTTTTTTTTTTAATTATACAAAAGAAAGTTTCTGACTTATTTTTAGAATTTGCATAATTTAACAGGTTGAATTAGGTCCTTCTGAGTCAGCTTTACCTATCTGCACACTGCAAAGTTAGTGCTTGAAAAACCATCAAGGGTCAATAAATGCATTGGAATGACTAGAGCTCACTTCTGAGAAGAAAACAAACAAGCCCTTTCCAAATGGGGATGTCTTAAGTCCTTCAAAGTCATCTAAAACCAAGGCTTACATAGCCAGATTGTTCCACCAGAAACTTCAGAGTTCACAGTACTATTTAAACTTATTTTTGCTAGTCCCTGACACATTGTCCCTAACCTTCAGAGTAATTATCATCTAGTTAGTTTGACTGTGCTTTGAAAGTACCAAACCTGGGCAGGGCTGAGGGGGTATTTCCCACACTGGCTGTAAGGTGTGAAGGAGGAGGGAAGGCGGCTGCCTTTCCTGAGTATTTGAGGCTTTTTATGGTCCTGAATAAAGGATCATACCCCCCTACCCCTTGCTCTCGTAGGGGTTCGTGCACACTATTGACAGGGTACATATTCAAACCTGGAAAGAGAATGCCTCCTCAAATGGAACATTCTGTTTTGGGGATGTTTACCTTAAATCCACAATCTATTGTTTTCTTAGGAGAAAAAGAAAACAATAAAAATGATAACACCAGCTTCCTTTTGAAAACAGTCTGCTGAGACTGATAATGGCCTTTACAAACCAAAATCCTGGTGTTGAGGCTGCAAGTACTACGTGGCTGAAAGTTTATTGATTAAGTACACACAGCATTTGTCTTGATAAATGAAAATTGGACCATGCATGGTAAGCAATTATACTGGAAAGAACGATGACAGCATTCTTAGGATTGAAGAACACGAGTTTGTTACTTCAATATTTTGAACAAAGAAGGCCAAGAAAACTAATTTAGAGAAGTTCTACTTTATATCTGAAAGTTACATGAAATAGAATGGCAAAATAGGAACAAGAGCTTGCATTTAAAATAGTCCAGAAATTTCTGTCTTTGATTATAAGAATATGTCCATTTTTGCAATGAACAGCTTTCAGTAACACTGGATGCCTGACATAGAATTATTACGTTCATTTATATCTGAGACATTTCCAAGTTTCATAGAATGGAAAATAGGGAACTCCTACCAAATTCTTTCTTAGACTTGAGGTGAATAAAATAAAGCTGGTAAACAAAACTATGCAAAACTTGGAAATTAATTGGTAGTTACAAAAATTAGCATGGTAATCTGCTTGGGGTGCTGGGTTTAGGGGTGACATGGGAGCTAAACAGCTTGATGTTATTGACCTGAGGCAAACATGTTGAATTCCTCTAGGAGATTTGGCCTCAAGCATTCTTTCTTTCTAGCCTCACCATGTTCAGTGGTGGGAAGAAGCTAACTAACAGTGTAGGAGCACCTCTTCCCTTGCACAAGTCAGCTGAGGAGGAAGCTACTTTTCTTCCCCTCTCCTCTGCCCAGAATCAGCGCTGTGTGACATCCCCTAGGGCTCAAACACCTCTGAAGCTTTTCGTTCCTATCTTAGCCTAACTTCCCCCAGCATTTCTGTTCCCTACCTTTGAAAATAGGCTTCACTCCTGCAGGCTCAGTTTTAAAATATGGCAGAATCAGCACTGTCTTATTCCAGGTCCCGAACTACTGCTGAGCCCCACTCTACAGGGGATTCCAGTAGAGGTGGTGAGGCTAAAAAAGACAGAGTGTTTATTTCCAGGGTTTTTTTTTTTTTCCTGAGCATAAGCCAAATCCCGCCTCTGTAGAAGAGCCACTGTGTATCCATACAGAGTTTTCTCTTTGAACCCACTCGACTCATTCTGATTCAAAGTGGGCAGGATAGGGCCTGCTCGTGCCTCATGGATGTCTAATTGATACTCCAGGGGTTAACTGCCTTTGCAGAGAAGACATGGCAGGATAGAGGCTGACCTCAAACCCAAGTCATCCGATTTCTTGGCTGGTGTTCTTTCCTTAAGCCACTGTGCTGCTCTCATCAGGTGAAGAGAAGGTTTTAAAGATAAGGAAAAAGTCTTTCTCCTTAGCATCTTCTTCCTGGCACTGCTGCAGTAACCATTTTCAGCTTGGCAATTTAACACAAGCTCCAATCTGCACAAATGAATAGATTAATCACGTATTTCTTTAGATTGAGCGATTTTCTTTAGAACATCCCGTCTTCAACTCTCCTCAGAATGACTGTATGGAGGGAGAAATAAGACCTCACTATTTATTCTGTCACTCACTGGCTGTTATTTTTTAATTCAAGAGCATTTATTGAGAAGCGGGTATGTATCCTCTGCTGTACCGTGTGAGGTGAAGAGGCTTGATCCATTCACTGAAGCAGGCTGCCCTGGGGGTTGACAGACATGAATGGTGACTTGGAAGAATAATTACAGAAAAGCAAAGTGAGAAGGAGCAAAATGCTTAAGTGTGCAGTGCAGTTGCCGGGGCTGTGAGAAGGTAGTGGAGCCTGGATAAGTAAAAGGAGGGTCCACAGAAGAGGTGGGGCCTGGCAATAAGGTGGGATTTGAACGGCCATGGGCTGGGGGCCAGGGAGACATTCCACCATGTGTGGAAGTGGAGAGGAACACACTCTCCACTGGGGCTGCTGAGGAAGCGAATGTGCCTAGGGACAAACACACCAGAGAAGACGACCTACTCTGAAGTAACTGTAGAGCCCCGGTGGGAACCATCACCGACCGTCCCCAACGGTCGGTGGTAACGCTGGCGGAAAGATACTATAAAGTTGTTCTACAAATGTTATTCACAGTACAAGCTTACACTTTCACCATCATTTTAGCCTAAGAATAAGGCCACAGCATGGCTTTAAATCAGTTAACTGGAAAACAGGTGATAAGAAGCCTAGATATCATCAAGATCTGTGAAATCAAGGCCAATATAATACAAACAGCCATATGTGGCTATCAACCTCTTGAAATATGACTACTCCAAAATGATAAATATATATCAAATTGCAAAGACTTAGTATAAAAAGGTATACACAGTATGCCCTTAGTAATGTTTATATTATTTACATGCTAAAATAACACTTTTGATATATTGAGTTATATAAAATATTCAATACAAATGTATAAATAAATAAATTTAGCCTCATTCACCGAGATAAATGCCATCTTCATCAGAGAGTGTCCTTGGGAATCTAAACACTAATTCCTATAATCCTGCCTCCTGCAAGCTGGTCCTTGAGCTCTTTGTGGGGGATCCTCCAACTCTTTTCCATGTTTTCCCAGCCTTAACATAAGACTCTGAATATTCCCAGTAGTGTTTTCTTGTATTTAATAGCTGCTGAAATTAATGAGAATAAAGTCTGTTTCCTGTCTCTTACCATTCAGTTCTCCTGTATCATATACTGTAATACTCAATGAATGTTTGTTATGTACTGAGTATTGTTTTCTGCCTTTGATAAATGACAGCTCATTTAATTAAGCTATAGAGGTAGAAACAATCATTGTCCCTATTTTACAGAAGCAAGAAGTGAGACCTAGAAGCTTAAGTAGCATGACCAGGGAAGTGCTATCAGAGCCAGTATTCTCATACAGGGTGTCACTCTCGCCACGGGGGCCCCTGATGGCCTCTCAGCTTGCTCCTGCTTCCTCTTTGCACTCTTTGTCCTCTCCCTGGAGTGACAATTCCTCCTCTTCTCTACTGTTAAACTTCTGCTCCTCCTTTAAAGCTTAGACTAGAATATAACCTATTAACTAGCTACTCAGGCAGAATTAGTATGCTGCCTGTCCTCTCTATGTAGATAACCTCACTTATGTCTCCGTAATGGTGCCTGCATTTAACTCTAATGTTTCTGTCCTGATGCTTGTCTCTGCAGTAGACTGTGATTCTTGTTATTCAATTCTGTATTCTTAGTATCTTACACAGGGCATCCAGTACGAGTAGGAATTCAGGAATACTTTTTGAATTGATTTTCACAATGCAGCATGGATCAAGCATGACCCTGAAGATGATGCTAATAAGGATAGCCAAAGAGTTTTTTTGACAAATGTAGTATCTTTAGAACAGGTATGTGGACCACCAGGACCACCACAAGTTATTACTTCGAAATACTTCACTTAGGTGTCCAGATTCTAGTTTGGTTTTTCATTTGAGGAAGGAAAAACCAAACTATCTGGTAATAGTAGACTAAGTAGTTCAGAAAAGCTATCCAATTGAAGAAAATAAGAAAGCTGATCACAATAAAAACACGTAGGTTTGAAGACATCAGAACAGTCATAGGTCGAGTGGAGCATCACTGGACCAAGATCTAGAAGAAGCTGGAAACCCAGAGTATCAAGCTTGGCTTCAGGGGCTGCCTTGCCCCCAGTTTCCTCTGCTGGTTACCAAAGGAAAAGGCTGATGAGCTGAACAGCACTTTGGACATCCTTCCTGGGCCAGGATGATGATAGGGGGCTTGGTAAACTCCCTATGCTTTAGTCTGGAAGCCCGAACAGCTAAACTCCCAGAAGTTAGAGTGAATTGGAAGTAGACTGGTCTTTGAAAGGACTACAGTCCAGCTTTGCATCCTCTCAAGCTCTAAAACTGGATTAATAAGATCTACTGCTCCCTGACACCTGAGAAGCACAGGAAAATTCAAGACCTAGATGACTTTACTAGTGAATTCTATCAAATAATGCAGAGAGAAATAACATGCCTCCTACACAAACTTTCAGAAATTAGAAAAAGAAGGAATATTCCTACTTTATCTATGCAGCCAACATAACCTTGATATCCATACTGGATAAAGACATTAAGAGAAAGGAAAATTACTGGTCAATCCCACTCACAGATGCCAGACGCTAAGCAAAATGTTAGCAAATTAAGCCTAGCAAAATATGGAAAAGATAATACATCATGATCCAGTTGAATTCATATCAGAAAGGTAAGGATGGCTTAACATTTGATAATATAAGAGAAAAATCCTATAATCATTCTAATAGGTACAGGAAAAATATTTGTTTATTATCTATACATAATTTAAAAATAACTTAGCAAACTAAGAATAGAAGAGAATTTCCCAAATTTGACAAAGAGCATCCTATAGCAAATATACTTATTGGGAAATATTGAAAGCTTTCCCTTTGAGATCAGAAATAAGAAAAAGATGCTTATTATTAAGATTATATTCAATATTGTACTGACTGAACCAGTACAGTAAGCCTAGAGATAAAAGGCATAAGGATTAGAAATGAGTGAATGAATGATAACCACCAACCCAACACTAGAAGAAATTCTTTCTAAAAGGAGAGACTACCTCATTTAGGTTTTAAAGTTCCCTTTTTACGGTGGAACTCAAATTCTAATCGATTTTTTCCCTCTAACCAGATTTTAAAAAATCGTTCTGGGAGGAAATCAAGCCTTTCATCAAATACTTGCTTATTGAGTACCTGTCAGATACAACTCTGAGTCATGGGATTCTACAATGAATAAGGCCAAGGAGTTTTTCATTCTGGTTGGAGAGACCAAAAGGAAACAATCAGATAAATAAATCATATCATTGCAAGTAATGATACAGTAATGTGACTGGGGTTAAGAGCATGATGGTTGGAGAGAGGTTACTTCAGACTGGTAAATGGGAAGTCCTCTCTGAGGAACTGGATGTGAGCTTTGCCCTGAATGAGAATTCATGTTGAATAGCAAGAACACAGCAGTTCTTTTCTCTAAACTAATTAACCTATTAAATTAATGTGTGCTTAGTTATTCAGTCATATCTGACTCTGCATCTCCATGGCTGTAGCCCGCCTGGCTCCTCTGTCCATGGGTATTCTCCAGGCAAAAATATTAGAGTGGGTTGCCATGCCCCGCTCCAGGGGATGTCCCACCTAGGGATCGAACTCAGGTCTCCTGCATTGCAGGTGGATTCTTTACCATCTGAGCCACCAGGGAATTTAATGATCTAGCTTAATAACTCACAGAGCCTTTAATAACCAAGCACCTACTGACAAGGTATTTTTATTTCTGGCGATCACAAAGATTCTCCTCTTTAATGGATGGGTATCAGAAAACTACAGAGGCTGAGATATTAGTTAATAATTATTACCTTTATGGAGCTGTTAGATCTTTGATAATTCTGTTAGAACCATCTCTACACGTAGTCCTCCACACCCACACACAGGTGTTAGGATGTGCCCTGAATCCTTGCCTTCAGCCAGGAATTTCTCCTTCAGCATCTTATAAGGATGTTCAATATAGGACCAAGCAATTTCAAAGACAGCCACCCAGGAGTGATGAATAAAGGGCTCATTTCCCTCATACTAGGGACGTTCTTTCAGCTCTCCTGAAGCAGCACAATTTGTTCCCAAAGAACCACACCTTTCCTTTCTCAGTTCTTCTAAATTTTCTGAAATGACAAAACAAAGAAATCCTAAAATAGAAAAGGAAGAAGTTCTATCAACAGGCCAGAGGAACAAATGAAGGTAACATTTATTGAGTACCCCCATACCACATTAGGGCTCCCCTTGTGGCTCAAGATTAAGAATCTGCCTGCAGTGCGGAAGACCTGGGTTTGATCCCTGGATTGGGAAGTTACCCTGGAGAAGGGAAACACTAGCCACTCCAGTATTCTGGCCCAGAGAATTCCATGGACTGTATAGGCCATGTGTTCACAAAGATGTGGACAAAACTAAGTGATTTTCACTTTCCTAATACCACATTAAGTTTATCTTTGATTTAGATATGATTATCCTTATTTTATTGGAGAAGGCAATGGCACCCCACTCTAGTACTCTTGCCTGGAAAATCCCATGGATGGAGGGGCCTGGTGGGCTGTAGTCCATGGGGTCGCTGAGTCGGACAAGATTGAGTGACTTCACTTTCACTTTTCACTTGCATGCATTGGGAAGGAAATGGCACCCGACTCCAGTATTCATGCCTCGAGAATCCCAGGGACGAGGGAGCCTGGTGGGCTGCCGTCTATGGGGTTGCACAGAGTCAGACACGACTGAAGCAACTTAGCAGCAGCAGCAGCAGCATCCTTATTTTATAGATGAGGAAACAGGTTCAGAGAGGCAATAAGCAACTTGCCCAAAGTCACAGCAGTAGAAAAATACAGGACTGAGATTTCAATCTGGGTATTCAAAAAATCTAGCCAAATTCCAGCAGCTATTTCTTGCCACTCCACCAGATTGCCTTCTTGACCTTCAGAGTTTGCTGTCTCAGAATGGCTGTTCCCATTTCCTGTATTTCTTAAGATAAAATGAAAATATCCCTGTCCAAGGCAGAGGATATCCTCCTTCTCCATGATATTTCAGGGACAGAAGCATACATCTAAACTGGAAGCCTGACCTTATAATACTCTCCAGCTTTAGACATTTACAGATTGCTCTTGTTCTAGACAAGCTTGCAGCTAGGATGTGTGGGAAAGCATTTTTAATCACTGTAGACAGAGTCAACAGAGAAAAAATAGGATTTCTTAGCTGCTAAAGGGAAAGAATTCAATTATCCCTCTTAAAAAAGTCCAAACTAATCAAATATGCTTTTACTTTAAAATCTTTCGTTTTTTGGACATGTTGATCTGAAAGAGCAATGCATATGCTGCCTTAAAAAATCTGTAGAGTTGCTTTATTTTTTTTAAATCAAGGAATGCTTATACCACTAAAAATTAGCTTCTTCTGTACATAACTGACAACCCAGCATTTCTGATTATCCATTTCTGTGCACCTGCTAATTCTGCCATCAGGCTAGGCCCCAGTGCTGGGGTAGCCCCAGCCACAGAGCCAGTGATAGCCTCTACCAGAGACTTCTGGTCTCAGCTAGAGCTGCACTCATGGGTTCGAAGAAAGCCCTTTCATTTCTGGACAGAAGCAATAAGTGAGTGTCCAGTTCTCCACTGTGTTATTATTGTTATTGTCTTCACCTAAATCCCATTTGGCAAGGGGCCACATAGTCTGTACCAGAGGATATGTCTGTACAGAGCAGGGGTCAACCACATTATCTGTAAATGTTTTCAGCTCTGCAGGCTGTATCATCTTTGTTGTAACTATTCAACTCTGCCACTGTAGTATGAGAACATCTGGTCAATATGTAAGTCAATGAGTGTGGCCACATTCCAATAAAATTTATTTACAAACAGGGGGCCAGATTTGGACCATAACTGTCCTTTGGCAAACCCTGGTAGAAAATAATTTCTCCAAGCCCATAAACAGTGGTGCTCAGGGTGGCCTTCAAATCAGCAGCATCAGTATTAGCTGGGAAAGTGTTAGAAATGCAAAATTTCAAATTTTGACCTATATCAAAATCATCTGGTAGTCTTGCTAGATATAGAATGCTGGGCTCCAATCCCAGTATTTCTCATTTGGGAGGTCTGCCTTGGAGAATTTATTTTTCTCAGAGGTTCCCAGATGATACAGATGTTACAGGCGAGAGACTACACTTTGAGAATCACTGCAACAGATGTCGTCCTGTACGTAGGATCTGGGGAGAGGGGCATCAGTCATAAGATGGCCAAGGTAGCAGGGGCTGTAAGGGAAGGAATGGCTGGGAGATTTGGAACTTGCCTGTTCCTATAATGGACTCTTTGGTGAGTGAGGGTAGGATGGCCAAGGTCATGGCAAGATGAAAGTGAGTGAAGTTGCTCAGTCATGTCCGACTCTTTGTGACCCCATGGACTGTAGCCTACAGGGCTCCTCCCTCCATGGAATTCTCCAGGCAAGAGTACTGGAGTGGGTTGCCATTTCCTTCTCCAGGGGATCTTCCCGACTCAGGGATCGAACCCGGGTCTCCTGCATTCTAGGCAGACGCTTTAACCTCTGAGCCACCAGATGAGGAGCTTCTGATTATGGTACATATATATAATGGAATATTACTCCACTATTAAAAAACACGTTTGAGTCAGTCCTAATGAGGTGGATGAACCTAGAGCCTATTATACAAAATGAGGTAAGAAGAGAAAGACAAATATTTTATATTAATGCATGCATAGGGAATCTAGAAAGATGGTACGGATGAACCTATTTGCAGGGCAGCAACAGAGGCACAGATACAGAGAACAGACTTGTGGGCATAGTGGAGGAAGGAGAGAGTGGGACAGATTGAGAGAACAGCATGGAAACATACTCATTATCATATGTAAAATAGATAGTGAGTGAGAATTTTCTGTGTGACACAAGCAGCTCAGCCCAGTGCTCTTGTGACAACCTAGATGGGTGGGATGCGATAGGAGATGGGAGGAAGGTTCAGGAGGGAGGGGACATATGGATACCTGTGGCTGATTCATGTTGATGTGTGGCAGAAGCCAACACAGTATTGTAGAGCAACTGTCCCCCAATAGTTGTATTTTGTTCAATGCTTGTCAAAAAAAAAAAAAAAAAATGAGGAACTTCTGGAGCTAGTGCAACCAGCAAGCTCTGCAGAGAGAAAAGCTTTGAGAGGGTTGAACTGTCCTCTCTCCAGACTAGCTTGCCTGACTGCAGCTGCTTGAGTCCGGGTACAGGAGAGAACAGGGGGACTTTCTGAGCCAACTGAAGAGTGCTCAGGGGGAATTCACAAGGACCTCGCTCACCCCGAGTGGGCTGCAGCACAATCAGGCCCCTGGCACTTTGCTGCAGTATCAGTTCACATACCTTCAGATGTGACTTACTAGAATTGTCACTGTTGAACTGCAGGCTGCAGTGAAACATCTAGGGGGCCAGCAGAGGGACCCTGCCAGAACACCCATGTCAGATAATTCCCAGTCTGTCTCACCTGCCAAGTAGAGTGAAGATTCTTTGGCCATCAAATGCCCCTGATGTGAGAGGACAGACTTGTCAAAGCCAGAAGCTGGTGTACGATGACCTTGGATACTAAGCTCTCAATCCGTGTGAACTTGTCAAGGGATTTGCAGGCCAGCTGGTGAGCAGATGTTGCAGATGATGGGAGCAGCAAGAGGGGCTGCCCACAGGATTCCAGATATTCCAGCATGTCCTAGCTTACTGGGAAGAATGTGAATGATATCTTGATTAGGGGCTCTATAAGGCGCCGCCTAAGAGGGCAGACTGAAGAGAATCAGCTCAAAGTCACACAGCACTGGGAGCCATAGTGTTGGACTATTATTAGGATGTCCAAGGCATGATGTCAGAACCAGACTGGGAGAAGCAGGATGTCCTGGCCATGCTGCTCTTCACCCTGTGAAAGGGTTCTCACAGCCCCAGGACTGAACTTCTCTGTGTCTTCCCAACATTCTAGGAACTCTGAACCAGTTCCCCTCCTGGTTTTTCTTAAAGACCTTGCTCAAGTATTACTTCAGAAGCAAAAATATTTTTAGATGTGATTGACTCCAGGTACAAGGTCCATCTCCTTGCCTTTTACTGGCTTGCAGGGAGGGTCCTAGCCCTGGTTACAATATCTGCCTTTCAATCAGCATTTACCAGGTGATGGGTGATACTCCCTTGGGCTTCATGACCGAATTGATTGGTCTTCCTGATGCACAGACAGTAGAGAGCATTCCTTTGGCCATAAATCACATATTCCTTATCTATAAGACAAAAACTCAGTACAAATAGCCTCAAAGGTTTTATTAAAATTAACAAATGGCCCTTGAATTTAGAGCAAGTTTTTAAAAATACGATAACAATCTGAGGTGAATCTTCACCATCTAATTTAGCCCTGACTTTATTTATTCCTCATTAAAAAAGAAAATCTCTAACTTCTTTCCATCTACAATGTTTTGTATTAAGAAAAAAATACATATCTTGTATATGTCTCCAAGATGTTGCCTATTCATTCACTACTTTTTTTCAGGGTTCAGAGTTACTTGGTGTCTAAAACACTGATCACCCTTATGGCTTTCAGATTTCCCCTATCTCTTGCTGCTCCTAAGCTGCTGCTGCTAAGTCATTTCAGTCATGTCCGACTCTGTGTGACCCCATAGACAGCAGCCCGCCAGGCTCCCTCGTCCCTGGGATTCTCCAGGCAAGAACACTGGAGTGTGTTGCCATTTCCTTTTCTAATCATGAAAGTGAAAGGTGAAAGTGAAGTTGTCCAGTCGTGTCCGACCCTCAGCGACCCCATGTACTGCAGTCTTCAAGGCTCCTCTGTCCACGGGATTTTCCAGGCGAGAGGACTGGAGTGGGGTGCCATTGCCTTCTCCACCCCTACCTTTTAAATGTATTTATATTGTTAACGATGATCATCTATATTTTTCTTCCTAAATTGGCAAATTTAGATCTATTTAGCAATATTCCTTTTTAAATGTATGAAAAATGAGAATCAATCTTAAAAACCACTGTAACCTCACGATAGGAAAATGACTGAGGGCCTTATACTACAGCATATGATGGAATATACACAGTCATCAAGAGTCCTTTAAGATACTGGATCATGGAAACACACCATGGACTGGATCAAAAGGCAGGAGTCTAAATTTTCAACTAAGAACATGGAGTCCTCTTGAATCCCCTGCCTTTCTCACTGCTTGGTCTGCATTCCATCTCCAGTCAGTCTGTTTTCTGACTTTTAGGCTTGTCTCTTATCCTGGCTCTGTGTTCATTTCCTAGGATTTGATCACAGCATTCATCTTCCCCAGCTTGGCCTTGGGCAATCCCTAGATTTTCCCCCTGGCTTGTCCTGCCCTGGGCTACTGCAGTATTCACTCAGCTTCATCAGCTTTGGTCACATGGGACCTCAGCCCTGCACCAATCACCCACATGGCCAGTACCCTGACTACATTAGACGCTTTCAATTTTAGGAAGAATTTAGGAAATTATAGAGCAGCATGCTGACTCTCTTAAAAACAACAAAAAAAGTCAGGCTCCTCAGATCCTCCAAGATCAGCAAAATGTGGAAACTTGATATGGAAGGGAAGCAGAGCTTAGTGCCCTGATTCTTGCTCACCAAGGTTCATCCTTTCTTTGGGATCTCTCTCATTTGCTCTAAGTATGATGGTGGCCACTATACTTTAAGAGAGTCTTAAAGGAACTTGGTTCAATTTGGTAAAGGAGTTAGACTTTCTCACAGAATTGAGATGAATTTAACAATACTTTGTGTCTAATGCATACACTGAGTCCAAATTGACATTGATATCAGCAAGAATAGTTGAATCATTTGAACTACCCACTGCTTGAAAGCTTGGAGGCAGTAGGAAGGATCATATCACCTCTTTAGGTTCCTTCTTAGAGGCCTAAAGAGGTGATGAAACCTTTATTAATTTTACAACCAGAAAAACTACCTAAAAAAAAAATTCAAATCCAATCTGCAGAAGGATTGGGAAGATCCACTGGAGAAGGGATAGGCTACCCACTCCAGTATTCTTGCACTTCCCTTGTCACTCAGCTGGTAAAGAATCTGCCTGCAATGTGGGAGATCTGGGTTCGATCCTTGGATTGGGAAGATCCCCTGGAAAAGGGAAAGGCTACCCACTCCAGTATTCTGGCCTGAAGAATTCCATGGAGTCACAAAGAGTCAGACACAACTGAGCGACTTTCACTTCACTTCACTATATAGAAATAATTATTTATGAGAATGAATACACTTCTGAAAGATTCTAATATTCTGAGAAACTTCAGTTATTTACTCTGCTACTAAAATTCTTATATAAATTAAATTTCATTTGCTGGTCTTATCTGAAGTAATAGTCTGTAAAAATTTCCTTTACGATAATCTGTTTTGCCTTCGTTTATCTTACATTAGGTAGTTGTTCCATATCTGACTTTTTACTCTAACTTTGAATCAATATTTAAAACATGTTCTTTTGAGCACTTCCCTGTTGGTGCAATGGCTATGAATCCGACTGCCGATGCAGAGGACACAGGTTCAATCCCCAGTCTGGG
Source organism: Aepyceros melampus (assembly GCA_006408695.1). NCBI lineage: Eukaryota > Metazoa > Chordata > Mammalia > Artiodactyla > Bovidae > Aepyceros > Aepyceros melampus. Next base: position 530,686 of record SJXQ01007770.1, read on the forward strand.
AAGATTCCACATGCCTTGGAGCAACTGAGCCTGTGTGTCACAACTACTGAGCCCCTGTGCCACAACTACTGAAGCCCATACACTTAAGAGCCCATGCTTTGCAAGAAGAAAAGCTACCAGCATGAGAAGTCCCTGCACCACAAGGAAGAGAAGCCCTCACTTGCCACAACTAGAGAAAGCCTGCACACAGCAATGAAGAGCCAGTGCAGGCCAAAAAAAATAAGAAAAAAAAATAAAAATTGATTAATTTTAAAAAACATGCTCTTTTGAAAAATGCATTAAAATAATCAATTTTTATTTTAGGCAATATCTACATCTTCAATTTTAAAAAGTTTTTCTTTTGCCTCCATTCAGTCAGATCTTTATTTTTTCTAAAGGAAAATGCAAACTTGTTCTTTTTCTGATAAGCTCCTCTTTCTAGAACCACAGACTTAAAAATCTCAAAGATGTTGGAATCCTAGTGTTCTGAGTGAATGATGTGGCCTGTCAGAGACAGATGAGATTCCCAGGATAGCTTCCTCTAAGAACTCATTCCTCAAACACTGGTGTCTCCCTCAAAGCCCATGACTTAGAAAGCGATGAAGGAGGCTGACTGGCTCCTTGGAGTTAAAAGGAAGGTGAGATCTGCTTCCACAAATGCTACCAAGGTTAAATTCACCAGGAGGCTGTTGAGGAAAAAGCCCAGTCCAAACAGTTTTTGGCTATTGGGACAATGTTGAAGTGGGGCAAGTACTGTTTGTTGCATTTCACAATATTTGTTCCTATCCCTTTCGGCCTTCTGGTTTCCCCGCTCCCCACAGGCCATGCTCAACTGCCAGCAGAATAAAACCTATGTGATCAATTCAGTCATATACACACGTTATCCTAGTCCAAGGGACAGTTGAATATAATACAAGTGCTCTGAGGAGGACTGAACTTAATCTAAAAGAATAAAGGGTAGAATTTTTCCAGAGTGAATGTCTGAAACAAAAAGCCTGTTTTAACATTTCACAAATGGTGTTTCCTAGGAACCCAATGCTTCTGCCTCCCAGTGACTCTGGGTTTTCCCTGACTCGAGACTGCCCTCACTTTTCCTCCTTATCTTTCCACTCGTTGTGACTGACATCTCACGTTCTCGCATTTCTTCCTAATTTTGTCTCCCTGGAAGCAGATAGTTCCTTTGGCACTCTATTTCCCTTTGTGCATCGTTCCAGGGGCAAACTGTGTCTACAACAATCTCTAGTCTTGGACTCAATACCTCTGAGAATTAAAGGAAGAGAAGGATAATAAAACTAGAGACAATTTGGCCTCTCCTCGCATCCTTCTCTTTTCTATTGGGCTGCAGAGCAGAAGGATGTCCAGACAAATAGTTCACTTCTGAGTTATCTTCTTAAAGTTCAGTATAATCCCCTTAGTAAGTAAGTAAAGTCACTCAGTCGTGTCCGACTCTTTGTGACCTCATGGACTGCAGCCCACCAGGCTCCTCAGTCCATGAGATTCTCCAAGCAAGAATACTGGAGTGGGTTGCCATTTCCTTCTCCAGGGGATCTTCCCGACCCAGGGATCGAACCCGGGTCTCCTGCATTGGAGGCAGACGCTTTAACCTCTGAGCCACTAATCACTTCATAACAAGCCAGAGGTGAAACAAATGGTGTATCAGGTTTAATCATTCAGGGTTTCAGTCATTTCCCACAAGTCTCTTTCAGTTCTTCAAAACCATTTTCAGCCAAAGTTCAGTGCATTGATTTAACTGCAGAATGAAAAGTATTTAACCATGTAACTAACTATTTAAGCAGACTCTTTAAGTAGTATACAGACCAGTCTCCAACATTTAATATTTTCTGAAGCAACTCTACTTTGGGGCTCATCTATCTTGAAAACAAACCATGCACCCTTCAAAAGACATCTTGTCTAGTTGTCAGAACAGACAATTCATAGCAGCCCTGGTGGTGACAGACTGTGGCATCCCTGCCAGCGTCTGGAAACCTGGACGCCGTCAAGTGGCAGAGCCGTGAGGTTCAAAGCCAGATCGGGGCGAAGATCTCCCATTGGAAACCACCCATCACTGCCGTTGCCTATTAGGCTGGCACAAGACTCAAGCTGAGAATATTTTCTTCTTTTTGGCTGGCATATTGAAATCTGTAAACCTCTTTCTGTAGAACAGAAGCTGTTGAGGGTTTATTTTTTCCTGACTTGAGCTAGAGCACATGGAAAAATCTTGAAATCTAACTTTGCCAGCAACCAGAGATCAGAGTGGGTTGGAGGTGGGGTGGTGGGAGTTCACCTTTATAGGATGTAACTGGAAAGAAACAACGAGGCCTGTATAGTGACCAGCTGTCCCAGTTTGCCCAGAAGTGAGGATTTCTCTGGACACAGGATTTCCAGTGCTAAAACCAGGACAGTTTTGGGAACACCAGGATGAAGGCTTCACCCTAAAAGTGGGTTGGTGGGCTACAGACATGACTGACTCTTTGCAACCCCATGTACTGTAGCCCACCAGGCTCCTCTGTCCTTGGAATTCTCTAGACAAGAATACTGGAGTGGGTTGCCATTCCCTTCTCCAGGGAATCTTTGCAACCCGAGGATCGAACCCAGATCTCCTGCATTGTAGGCAGATTCTTTACCATCTGAGCCACCAGAGAAGCCCAAAAGTGGGTTGAGGTGACCCGAATTCTGATACTAAGGAGATTAATCCTCAAACTCACAAAAGAGTTTCCAGGCAAGTGAATTTCAGAGGACTATCTTTACTCATGATGAATCTCTAACCCCCTCTCCCTATCCCAATGCAGATCTATCCACCCATTCTAAAATTTCTAGCGCCAGGAAATGTTGAAACAGTAAATGCAGGAATTCTAGCTGCCCAGTTGGCCTTTGGCCCAGTAGTGATCTGAGTCTTGGGAATGTGTCCCCTTGCTCCTACCTGGAGTTGCTCTCTGAGAGTTCTGCTCTGCTCTAGACATCCCCCTTCATCAGCCATTATGCAGCAGAAATACCTCAGAAGGGCTTCACCAATCTGATGGCCAGTTAGCATCTTATCAGCAGTTAATACCTGCTTCCAGAACCAAAAACGTTTAGATATGGAAGGCACTCGAAGGTCACCAAGCCAGAGGTTCTTAGCCAGCATCAGGCTAACTGTATAAGAATCACTGCAGGATAAGTACCAATTAATCTGAACCAGGCTATGCTGTGCTAAGCAGCAAGCTCCCCATCCAAGTAGCTTATCTTGACAAGAGTTACTTTCCCCTCAGGCTCTGTATCTATTGCAGGTAGGCAGGGTGCTCTGCTCCTTGTGGTAACTCAGAAACCCCAAAGTGCTGATCCTAGTGCCAGAGGGAAAAGGCAATGGAGGACTATCTCACTCTGTCCACCCAGTGCTCAGCCAGGAGCAGACACTGGCCCTTTCCACTCACAACTCAGTGGCCAGAATCAGTCATACAGCCTCACACAACCACAGGAGGGTAGGGAGTGCAAAGTCCTCCTGGTTCCCAGAAGTGAGCTGGACAGGAAATAGCCAGTGAACAGCACTGAGTACCACAAAAAGCCTGTACAATGCAGGTAGTGAATTCTGCTTCTGGAGCTTCTGATTCAGTGAGTCTGAGTGGAACCTGGAAACCAAGGTAGAGTTAAAGACTCTAGGGTTTTGGAAGGGGGCAGTCTGTTGAGAAACTACAGATGAGGTGATCTGCTTAGGTGAAGAGCCAAATGAGGTCAGGCTTTTGGACTCTTGATCCAGTGTTCTTTCAAGCTATGCTGCTTCCTCAAAAGAGTGCCTTTTATCTTTTTTTTTTTTTTTTCAGCCAAAAGAGTAAGCTTTTCATGAAATACTGAGCATCTGTGTGAGACTAATGGGGCAGTTTTGGAAATCTTGGGGACTTCCTCACCTGTCAGATGAGTGGATGGGCCTTCTCAGTTTTACCCAGGCCCCACCTTTTCCAGAGGCAAGAGGATATTGGAGTGAGCAGGGAGGAACGAGGTAGAAGAGTCTGTTTGGTCCACTTCCCTGTGTGTGTCTGGTTGGCTGAAGCTGCTCCCCTTCCCCAAACCAGGTCCTTTCTTTACTTTGTGTTTCTGGCCTAGCTCGTAATTGCCTTCTCTGTCTATAAGCACTGACTTAGTTAGATGAGACATTCCATATGTTTCCTTGAAAAGCCCAGGAAGGAGCCCTGCCACAAGCCTCTCCCTGCTCATGTGTCTCTTTGGAGGGCACCACATAAGAAAGCCACCTGTGAGAATTGTACCCTCCCTACCCCCCAACACACACACACTCCTTTAGCAGTGAGTGAATATGCTTGCTCTCTCCACAGGGATGTCTCACTCCCTTTTCTGACCCGCCTTGTATCTCCTCTAGGGCTGTTCTCTAAAACTGCCATATGCTTTCCATTCTTTAACTAACCACCCTAATTCTGCCCCCTCTCTGCAAAGTTCCCTAGTCCCAAAGTGAAGTGAAGTGAAGTTGCTCAGTTGTGTCCGACTCTTTGTGACCCCGTGGACTGTAGCCTGCCAGGCTCCTCTGTCCATGGGATTCTCCAGGCAAGAATACTGGAGTGGGTTGCCATTTCCTTCTCCAAGGGATCTTCCCTACCCAGGGATCGAACTCGGGTCTCCCGCATTGGAGGCGGACACTTTAACCTCTGAGCCACCTTTCTCAAGATACATGTACCTAATGTTCATAGCAACATTATTTATAGCAGCCAAGATATGGAAGCTACCCAAGTACCCATCAATAGATGAATGGTAATCAAGGCTATGGTTTTTCCTGTGGTCATGTATGGATGTGAGAGTTGGACTGTGAAGAAAGCTGAGTGCCAAAGAATTGATGCTTTTGAACTGTAGTGTTGGAGAAGACTCTTGAGAGTCCCTTGGAGTGCAAGGAGATCCAACCAGTCCATTCTAAAGGAGATCAGCCCTGGGTGTTCTTTGGAAGGAATGATGCTGAAGCTGAAACTCCAGTACTTTGGCCACCTCATGCGAAGAGTGAACTCATTAGAAAAGACTCTGGTGCTGGGAGGGATTGGGGGCAGGAGAAGGGGACGAGAGAGGATGAGATGGCTGGATGGCATCACTGACTCGATGGATGTGAGTTTGAGAGAACTCCGGGAGTTTGTGACGGACAGGGAGGCCTGGCACGCTGCGATTCAGGGGGTCGCAAAGAGTTGGACACAACTGAGCGACTGAACTGAACTGAACTGAAGGAAGATGTATATATAATGGAATACTATTCAGCCACAAAAAAGAATAATATGCTGCCATTTTCAGCAACATGGATGGATCTAGAGGACATCATAGTGAAATAAGCCACATAGAAAAAGTCAAATACTATATGATATCACTTATATGTGAAACCTGAAAAATAATACAATGAATCTATATACAAAACAGAAATAGACTCAGAGACACAGAAAACTTACAGTTACCAAAGGGAAGATGGGCGGTGGGGGAGGGACCAGGAGTATGGTGTTATCAGATATGCAATATTCTACATGAAACAGATAAGTGACAAGGATTTACTGTATAGCATAGGGAATTATACCCAGTATCTTGCAATAACCTATAATAAAATATGATTTGCAAAAAATCAAATCATTATTCTATATACCTGAAACTAACACAATGTATTATATTGTAAATCAATAAAAATACTCCTTTCTCTAGAGTCTAATGGCTCTTTGTTTATGGTTTTCTTCTAAAACTGACTTTTTTCCATTCCCTTTTGTAAGTTCACCTGAAGGCCAATGTCTCCCTCAGCAGAGTGCCCTTCAAGAGCAGGGACTAGCTCTGTTTTTTGTGCTTGTATTAATATCTCTAGCATCTTGCACGATTCCTGTAATGTTTGACATTGAATACATCTTTCTGGAAGGAAAGAAGAAAGAAGAAAAAGAGGAAGGCTATTCTAACTTTCTCCTTAGATTCCAATCTAAGGTTGTATGTTATTCATCTTTGCATATATATCTCATCATCAATCAATCAATTTAGCAATGATTTCATATGGTAAATTTCTTAGGACTTTTTATTTAAATTTGGAGACTGGGATCTAATCCTGCTTTTCTATGAACTAACTGTGTTGTTTTGCAAGCTCAGACCTTAGTTTTCTCAAACCTAAATCAAAAGGATTCAAAATACCCTCCATGGCTTCTCAGATGAATCCTCAGTACCAAAAAGGAATGCATATTACTTCCAAAAATAAATAAAGGCCAAGAACAGAATACACAGTTCACAAGCCAGGTCAAGTCACTCTGAAGGAGAATGTTGGTGAGTATTTCACTATAATCCAAGGCAGCCAAGAAAACAAAGTTGCTCCATGTTGGTCACCTTGGCTTTTGTTCTCTTCCCTGGCAACGAAGGGTAGAGAGGAAGGTGCTGGAGGAGGACCAGTTGTGGTTGAGACCTCAGTGGATGGGAAGGTGTCAGGAAGCAGAAATCACCTATCCAGCGGCTGACATGCTTTCAAAGGCAATTCCCATATCTAGAAACACAAACTATAGAAAGTGGAACTTGCTGGAAAGATGTGGAGCAACCACATCTTCTAGTCTCTCAGGCTAAAACCTTAGCATGTCATGATCTGAATGTTTGTGCCCCACTCAAACTCAAACCCCCAAATTCATATTTTGAAATCCTAATGCCCAGAGTGATGATGTTTGGAGGTGGGGCCTTTGGGAGGTCATTAGGTCATGAAGGCTGTCATGATATCCTTATTAAAAAAAGAGAGAGAGAGAGAACTCTAGAGAGTTTCCTTGCCCCCTTCCACCATGTGAGGACACAACGAACAGTCTGTGACTCAAAAGGGAACCATCACTTGATTATGCAGGCTGAGGATCTTAGACTTCAGCCTCCAGAACTAAGAGAAATAAATTTTGTTTATAAGTCACCCAGGCTGTGGCATTTTGTTATAGCAGCTTGAATAGACTAAGACGGCATCAGTCCTCATTCCTCTCTTCATCTCACACCCACAGCCAACCCTTTGAGAATTACATTCTGCCTTTTCTTCCTCCAAGATATGTCTGTGTCTGAGTCATTTCTCACCACCTCCATTGACAGCACCTCTCTTCTAGATCATTGCGATTGCCTCGCAACAGTCTCCTTGCCTCTAACCTTTCTCTTACTCGGTGGTCAGAGGAATATTGTTAAAACATACATCAGAACTCACTGCTGCTGTGCTCAGAAACTTCTGGTGAATTCAAATCTCCCACCATGCAAAACAGAGCTCTCCAGGACTTGGCCTCTTAGCTGCCTCTCTGACCTCCTCTGTAATCTCCCCTAGGTCCCTCTGTGGTCTCCACCCTAACCCCTTGTCCTTTTCCAGGACACATTCCTGCTCTGGACACTCGTCCAGACGATCACAGGGCTGAGTTCTCCACCTCAGCTCACATGTCACTTTCTCATGGATGACTTCCCTAACCACTTTTTTAAAAAAAAACACAACATTTCTCACACTAATGCTCTCATCTACCTTCTTTCCTTTTATTTTTATGCACTTTACCTGTATCTAATAATACACATTTCTCATCTTCTTTATAATCTGTTTCTTTTAACTGAAATGTAAACCCTTCAAGGGCAAGGAGTTTCGCTGGATTTTGCTTTTGCTTTATCCCCACTGTCCAGAGCAGATGTAACAGGGGCCCAGGAAACATTTGTCAAATGAATGAATAACTGGCTGGAGGTAGCTCATAGAACTGATGGGGGGAACTCTAGAACCCAGCTCAAAGTGAACAAGAATCTGGACTCTCCCAGGAAGGACCGTCACCTGCCTTGGCAGTGCTGCCATGGAATCCTCACACATAATAATTTTCAGAGGGGTTAAAGCAAATGAATCAGTAAGCCCTGCCCTGCTCACTGGCCCACGCCTTCCTAGCAGGTGGTTGGCTGGAAATCCCACAGGAAGCATGATTCCTGCAGTCAAGGACCTCCCACAGGTCTAGGGAGTTTCTGGAATGGCTCCACAGGAGCTGTTGCGGGTATTTCTCTCTCCTACATCCTCCTCCTCTTGTCTTTGGTCAAGAATCCCGGCTTCATTTGGGGCTCATTGGCTTTGGGTCCTCCTGGTTCCTGAGCTCAAAGCTACCTTAAAGCAAGGGAGCTACCTGCCAGGCACTGTGTTAGGCTCTAGGGATCCCAAAAGAACCAGTCAAGGACCCTGCCCTCTAGGATTCTGCAGCCACACTGGGGAGATGAGGCCCATAGAAGGGAAAGCAGTGAAGAAGGACTCAATTTAAGTGTTAAATGGAGGATCCACCATTGGAATTCTGAGAAGGGACAGGGAGCCCTGGAACATGGATGCCCAGAGAAGGGTCCAGAGTCAGGGAAGAGGGAGGGTTGAAACTGGCTTAGAAGGGCTGAGAAGAGACAGGCCAGTTGAAGGATCAGGTTTACTGAAGACATTTAAACATCCATAGTTCAGTGCCCAAAATCTAGGGGCAAAATTCTGGGTGAGGAAGGTCAGGGGCCCACCTCTAATTCAGGTCTGGAGGCACGCGTCTGCCTTCTTTCTGTGTGGACTCTAAGGGTGGGGCAGCTCCTCAGAACAACGGCTTCTGTTCTTACTTCCTCCCAATTTGTTCCAGGACCATGGAGGGGCCCTGGTTGGCAGACCCAAACATGCAGCAACTCCTCTTCTGAGCTCTGGAGCATTCAGATTCTGGAGAGCTTGTAACCTTTATTTCTGCCTCTGGGTCTGTTCCTACAATTTTGTCCTGGCAGATCCATTTTCCTCATAATCAGCTTTGTTTCCTTTTCCATTCCTGAAATATGTTCTGAAGATAATGCCTCTCTGCATGTCCACAGGCACATTAACGCTCCTTGTTCAGAAAACCAGGCTGGCTAATTATCCACATTTACCAGCACCTTCCATAGCTCCTGCCTGAAGACTTTCCTGTAAATATTTACACTGACAATGTCCCTCACCACCCAACATTACTGAGAAAGAGGAACAGTTGAGGTAAGTTATAAAAATAGGGAGACACACTGAGAATAAACCAGCTATTCTCAGCAATTTCCATGAGCTTAGCTTGTTCTTCTGGAATCTTTACTAGGCTGTTTTTTTTTCCCCCATAGGTAGTGAACTTGAAAAGCTATTTCCCCTGATTGGTATGGCTTGTTTTTCTTTGTACCTCCCTAACCCACTCCCATCACACTCACAGGCATTTCCACCTCTGTATGAGACTTTTTTTCCATCTTACAGTAGGCATTTCTTTCATTCAGGGTCAATTCATCTTGTCAACTTTTGTTCCCCCTCACTCCTGAGGAAAGGGGGAGAAGGAGAGCTGGGTGGGAGGGTGGAATCCGGGGAAGTTGCTGCAAAGCTTGCACAGCACCATGAGTCAGGTCTCCCACTTCACACACAAAACAGAGGCCATTAGCCCAGACTTCCTTAGTGTCCTCTCCTCCAAAGTATTCTCATCTCCTGGTCACAAGTGGTAGCAGACACCTACTTTCTTGGACTTTCAGTTTTCAAAAATATTTATTTTTCTGATCCAACAGCACCCTGGTTTTCCTCAAGAACTTCACCCTCAGGTTATGTGTCTTAGGAGGGGTTCCACTCACTTCTAACTCAAGATACAGGCGCATGACCCTGCCCAACCCACTTAGCTCTTCTATCCCCCTAACTGGGATCATTGGTCAGGAACAGGCATGTGATCCAAACTGAACTGAATCCAAATAAGAATTGGTTCTGATAATGCTATTTAGATGGAAGAGAAGGCCTCTTGACAGCCTCCATGTCTGAGAATGAAGCCAAACATTGAAATACAGAGCTAAGAAACAAAGGGAGATTAAGTCCTAATCCCCTTGATCCAGTTGCTCTTAAAACTAGATTCAACTTTAGACTTTTCAGTTATAGACCCTATTAAGTTCTTTTGTTTTGTTTAAGCAGATGGCTTCATTCTGCACACCAATGATTAATTTCTGTTTTTGTTGTTATTTGCAACAAAACAAGAATCTACCCCTAGCTTGGGAGAAAGTTTCCTTACTTCTATCCACCAATGTGCTTGATCATATCTCCTTCTATTTCCTTGGGTCCTTATTCTATCGTTATCTCCTCTCTCATCTTCAATGCCTTATGTTTTCTTCAAGCCTCTTCAGTTGAGTTCAGTTCAGTTGCTCAGTCATGTCCGACTCTTTGCAACCCCATGAATCGCAGCACACCAGGCCTCCCTGTCCATCACCAACTCCGGGAGTTCACTCAGACTCATGTCCATCAAGTCAGTGATGCCATCCAGCCATCTCATCCTCGGCTGTCCCCTTCTCCTCCTGCCCTCAATCCCTCCCAGCATCAGAGTCTTTTCCAATGAGTCAACTCTTCGCATGAGGTGGCCAAAGTACTGGAGCTTCAGCTTCAGCATCATTCCTTCCAAAGAAATCCCAGGGTTGATCTCCTTCAGAATGGACTGGTTGGATCTCCTTGCAGTCCAAGGGACTCTCAAGAGTCTTCTCCAACACCACAGTTCAAAAGCATCAATTCTTCGGTGCTCAGTCTTCTTCACAGTCCAACTCTCACATCCATACATGACTACTGGAAAAACCATAGCCTTGACTAGACGGACCTTAATCAGCAAAGTAACGTCTCTGCTTTTGAATTATGCTATCTAGGTTGGTCATAACTTTTCTTCCAAAGAGTAAGTGTCTTTTAATTTCATGGCTGCAGTCACCATCTGCAGGGATTTTGGAACCCATAAAAGTAAAGTCTGACACAGTTTTCACTGTTTCTCCATCTATTTCCCATGAAGTGATGGGACCAGATGCCATGATCTTCGTTTTCTGAATGTTGAGCTTTAAGCCAACTTTTTCACTCTCCTCTTTTACTTTCATCAAGAGGCTTTTTAGTTCCTCTTACACTGTTACAAAATACAAAAATAAATTAAAAAAACCTTCCCTCGGTTGTGTCCTGAGCTCTCCCATTGACTTGACTACCTTAGAGCTTCTCCTTTCTTCCCAGCTAGCTTACTGAAGTCATCTATCTCAGACTCTTTCCTTATTTACCCCTCAATACTCATCAGCCAATATCTGTTCTAGGTTCTTCCCCAATATATCATTAAAAGAGCTCCCAACAGTCCTTTCCTGTGATTGCCTTTCAGTCCTCACCTTCTTTAACTTCTCTAGAGGATGCTGTAGTGTCAACTTCATCTGTACTTTCATCCTCTCCTTCCTCATTGTCCTCTGCAGTCTTTGACCTTTGTTTTCTAATCTTTGCTACCTTTCATCTTCTGCCCCCTGCTTCATGTTGGACTCTCGGCTGGTCCTTATCTCTCTCCAATTCTCTCACTGCTCTCTCTTCTTGGGTGTGAATTCATCCACTTCAGTGCTTTCTGCTAGTGTTCACATGATGCCTGAGTTTCTTGTAGACATTTCCAATTGCCTGTGGATACCCTGCTAAACAGGTTACAGGTACCTCAAGCTCAGGGAGCCCCACACATAGTAGATGCTCAATAAAGAACTGTAAAAGCATAAATGAAAGCATCCTCAATGAGTAAGATACTGAACACAGGGCACAAAGAATTTCTTGCCATTATGGCAAAATTAGTTTGAACTTAAGTCCCTTTGCATGTGGTTTTCCCATTACTTCCTTTTCCTTCAAGTGCCTACTTTGCTGCCTCTTCTTCCTTCATATATCAATCCAAGAACTACTTCTTCTGGGAATCCTTTCTTGGATGACACATACCTGCACTTGTACTGCACATACAATTATTTTCTTTTGCTTCTGGGATCCCATAATGCCTTATAATTCACTTAAATAAGAGTTATAACACATTAAATTGTCTTTAATTGCTTATTTATGTGTCAATTTATGTCACTAGACAGTGAACAAGTTCCGGTCTTATCTCTACCCCTCACTGGCCATGGGACATTCACGAAGTCATTGAATGTGAATGTCAGTGTACTCACCTAACAAACAGAGGGGAAAACAGCAGCCCAGCTTCCATCACAGAGTGGCTGGGAATGAGAAGCTGCATGTGGTAGGCCTTGTAAGCTCAACAAAAGAGACCCGTGCCTTCTGCAAGTAACAGAGAGTTAGGCAAACAGCATTTTATTTCCCATTCTGCTGTTCATCAGCCTTGTGAAACTAGAGTTAATTTTCATGGTTGAAGAAATCTGGGTTGTGGAATATGGGGGATAATGCATGTAATATTGCTTGGTAAAACGTGTCCAATGCAAGACATTGTTGGGGGGGAAAAAGGGAAAGTGATGGTCACTCAGTTGTGTCCGACTTTTTGCAACCCCATGGACTGTAGCCTGCCAGGCTCCTCTGTCCGTGGAATTCTCCAGGCAAGAATACTGGAATGGGGTGCCATTCCCTTCTCCAGGGGATCTTCCCAACCCAGAGATAGAACAGGAGTCTCCTGCATTGCAGGCAGATTCTTTACCACTGAGCCATCAGGGACAGAACATTGTTACTTTATTATTTTATGTTAACCTATTTTAAACACAAAAGTAAATTAAACTGTATCAGTGCAACCCAATAAACAAAGGAAGAAGCAAGGGAGACTTACATGTTGAATATGCCCTTGTATGTTTATATCACAGGAATGACATTGGTTTAACATTTTAAATTAACGTTGCCTATTGTGAGAGCTCACTTTTATTGAGCGCTCACTTTGAACATCATGCTAAGCACTCAACCTACATTAAAAAAAAAAAATCTAACTTTTACAACAACTTGTTGAAGTAGGCATTATTAACACTCCCACTTTATACACAAGGAAAGCGAAGTGTAGGAAAGCTGAGCAATTTGGCCAAGGCCGAATAGGTGTTGGTAGCCAAGCCGAGTGTGGCCCCCACACCTGTCTCAGTGTGGCTGACATCTGCCACTCTCCACTGTATTCTGCCCCTCATCTCTCGTGGGAAAGGCAAAAGGATTGGTTCCCAGGACCCAAGAGATGCCAAAAGCTTGCATGCAGTGGAGTCCTGCTTTGTGTTGTCTATCCAATGGACCATAAAGGCTGACGTTTCTGCTGTAATTTTCCCACATAAAGCTTTTGGACTGGAACGATCTAATGCTGGAACTAAACCTCCTTATTAGTCTACCTTCTAAAAAATGATGTTTGACAAATAAATACTTGCTGTTTACAAACTTTCATGAATAAATCAAGCTTCTCGAGACAAGTGAAATGTCCTCAGAATGATATTCAAACACTGAAGTAACTCAGGAGTTCATGCCAACATAAGTGAGAACAGAAAACAGAAGTTAGCCTTTCACTCCTCTCCACCCATTTATTTCTCTTTCTACTTTAAGAACAGGAAGGTTCTCAGAGATGGACTCATTCAACTGCCTTATTTGAGAAACTGAAGCCCAAAGAGGTTAAGTGAGTTTCCAAAGGCCACACCGCTTGTAGGCATCTGGTTACTGCCTATTGTTGAGTAATATTTAAGTCATTCAGTGTTCACACGGCTTAATAAGGAAGGTACCTCACCCTCATTTTATAGATGAAGATGCTGAAGTATAGAGAGGTTGGGTGGCTTGCCCAGTGAAGGCAGAGGCAAGAGTCTACCTAAAGGTTGCTTCTTTCTCCTGGATCTTCAGTGACATACCCCTTTTCATATAGGAGAGATATAGCTGGGGAACCTGTTCCTTGTCTAGCTTATACAGATCAGACAGAAACCTTTAAGAGCCCTCCCGATCAATATATGAGATAAGGTCAATCTCTTTTTTTTCTTGCTTACCAAGGCCTATCCCAGTGGAGGCCAGAAAGGCCATTTGCTCCAGGCCTGCTGACCATGAAGGGCCTCATACTGAGCTCTTTAACATCCTTCTTACTGTGGCCATACGCACAGTCTCAGAGAGACATAAACAAGGTGGAAATAGATTACCTCTATCACACAGTCCGACAACAGAGCTTGTCTGTAAAACAGAGTGTTTCTTTTTTTAGACAGAAATTTTTTTTTATTATTCTGTAACTGACAACTACATTTAATGTTAAAAGGGTGGATTTATAAGATATAAAGATTTAAAAGCACTTCAGCTTTTGTAACCTTCATTTTCCATTTCTTCTTTCTTTTACCCTTGAACTGCCAAGGTCTCCCTTAAACTGGAAAGTGTTTGCCTCTTATTGCCTGAAGCCTCTCT
>SJXQ01007772.1:0-68804 GCA_006408695.1 Aepyceros melampus
GTATTTTAGAGTTTTAAAGAATTCTTCCCCCACCCCCAGCTCTTTTCTCTCTGAGATCTCCCCTTTATAGTTGAATCTGTGAGAGATACTTGCCTTCTTTTGTCTCATGTTGAGGTGGGGAGTGACAAAATGCAGACCTCCTTACTCAGTTTTTGCTGTTAACAGTGGCAGAGGAGAAAAATGTTTCTCTGAGCTGACTGCTTGCAGTGATTGAGGGTCATGGTCCAGACTCCCTACTCAATCTCCATAGATACCATGGGGAGAAATCTTGGGGTGATGTTATGGTCTAACTATTATTGTGATATGTTTTTATAATGTACATGTATGGTTCATATGACATTTTAATATTTACACTTTTCTACAAGGAAGGTAATGTGGAGGGTTCCTTGATATGCAACTGGCCTGAGACACAGGTTGATTTAGCTATTCCTGTTGCTTTATACGGTTGAGTTCTTAATGGTTGGGAATTGTTAAAGCTTGCTTCTATTTCACACCCAGTCTGAAATCCCTGTGGAAATATATATAATACAAATATATTATGCAAATACCTCTGAATTCAAATAGTAATTGTGAATAAGCAATAATAGCACAGTGATTTGAAAGAACAAGAAAACTTGGGATTAGTTTTATCATTCTATGTGACATATGTCTTTTAGTTGAAGTATAGTTGATTTATAGTATCATATTAGTTTGAGGTTTACAGATAGTGCTTAGTTATTTTGGCAGATTATATTCCATCATAAGTTATTACAAAGTAATAGGTATAATTCTTTGTGCTATAGAGTATATCCTTGACTGTTATCTATTTTATATATAGTAGTTTGTATTTATTAATCCCATACCCCTAATTTGTCTGCTTGCCTTCCCTGTCCCCTTTGATAGCCACAAGTTTGTTTTCTATATCTGGTTCCATTTCTGTTTTGCATACATATCATTTGTATTTTTTAAGATTCCACATATAAGTGATATCATACAGTATTTATCTTTCTCTGTTTCATTAAGTATAATATTCTCTAGATCCATTCATGCTATTACAAATGGCAGAATGTTATTTTTCTTTATGGCTGAATAATATTCCACTGTATATGGGTACCATATCTTCTTTATCCATTTATTTATCAATGGACACTTAGGTTGCTTCCATGTTCTGATGTAAATAGTGC
Source organism: Aepyceros melampus (assembly GCA_006408695.1). Lineage (NCBI taxonomy): Eukaryota > Metazoa > Chordata > Mammalia > Artiodactyla > Bovidae > Aepyceros > Aepyceros melampus. The sequence goes on from SJXQ01007772.1 coordinate 1,164, forward strand.
TGCTATGAACATTGGAATGCTTGTATCCTTTCAAATGAGTGTTTTCATTTTTTTTTTTTGCAGATATATACACAGGAATGGAATTTCTGGATTATATGATACTTCTATTTTTAGTTATTTAGGGAACCACCATGCTGTTCTCCATGGTGGGTATACCAAATTACATTCCCACCAACAGTCTACACATCCTCTCCAAAATTTCATAATTGTACACTTTTTGGTGTGAAGTGATATATCATTGTGGTTTAGATTTGCATTTCTGTACTAATTAGTGACACTGAGCATCTTCTCATGTGCCCATTAGGCATATGTATGTCTTTGGAAAAATATCTATTGAGGTCTTCTCATTTTTTGATTGGGTTGTTTTCCTGATATTGAGATGTATGAGCTATTTGTATATTTTGGATGTGAACCCCTTGTTGGTTACATCATTTGCAAAATACTTTCTCCCATTCTATAGGCTTTTTCCATTTTCCATTGTTTTCCTTTGATATGCAAAGGCTTTTAGGTTTAATTGGTGAGGAGTTCTCAGTGTGTCTGCTTTAATTGTCGCTTCTATATATCTTGTAAAGAAATGAAGGGAAGGCAGGCAGGTCAGACCTTCTGAAAATAGGGAAATGCCATTTTGTATTTTCTCCTCCCCATTGACTTTGTGTGTGTATGGAAAGAAGGGGTACAGTTGAGTGGGGCAGTGTGAGAGATAAAAGAGAGGGTACAAAGTTTGGGAATATAGAGGGCTTCTATGGGAAAGCAACTCTTCTGTCTGGGAACTAGGCACTGTGTTTCTCTGCCTGTGTTGGGAATGGGGGATGTCCTGATTCCTCCACCCAGGTATGCTTCCTTAAATCACATCAGGGAGTTTCATGGCCGACTGGTGTTTGTGCAGTTTTAGGGCCAACCTCCAGAGAATTCTGATTTGCATGCTACTCCAGAAAAGGAAAGGGCTCCATCCTGCCTGCTCACACCCCCAGCAGCCTCCTTAAGGCATGGATTACTCCAGGTGCCCCCTCCCATGTTCCTAGAGCTCTAGGCTGTTCCAAGGGCCAAATCACCTGCTCAGGTCATGCAGCCCAGAAAGGGCCACACAGGGACATGCAGGCTGACCATGGAAAGATCTATGTTCTTATCTACTGCACTATACTGGCTCTGGAGACTGGCAGGAAGGGAGGGAGATGCATTGGCTGGAGCTTTTCCTGCTGCTGTGATTCTTCCAGGGATGTCAGTTGTGACATGTAGGCCATTTTCAACTTCACATTTCCAAAATGGTATGAGTGGGACAGAATGGTGGCCTGGGATAGTTGGAGGTGTCTGTGCAACCCTCATCAAAACACTTTGCTGTCTTCAAAGACCTGTGCAGGTAATTGGTCTCATGAAGTATTTCTCAGGCACAGTCAGAAGTCTTTGAAAAATTCGCCTGTTGCACTGAGTCCTGCTCCCTGCAGGCAGAGTTTTCAATTAGAAGGGTCTCTGAGAATTAGGAAGCAAGGGTGCTGTGTGAAGTTGGCTCTGAAAGCGGGTATAGGGCAGTTATTTTTCAGGGTGAGAGGGTGGAGGTGTGAGCACATCAAAGTTGTATGACATGCTTTCCTTTCTACACCCTCAGGTATTTCTTGCTCATAACAAGTAACATGGACAGTTTCTGTCCACCAAGTCATTGGTTCACAGTAGCATTCCCTATTAATTTATAATGTTTGAATTAACTCTTGTCCCCAAGAGAGGTATTTCCTAGGAATTCTTAGTATTGTGTGTGTTTGTGGGAAGTGGTTCCCCTTTGAAGTCCCTCACTTTGTGCACTTAAGAATAATTTTCCCCGAGCCTGTACTAGTATTTGGGGGTCCTTGAAATCCTTACGGGTTTATTTACACTTTTGTTGTGAATATGGACATCATCTCTCATTGGGAAATGTGGATCACAGGCTACTGTCCTTACATATTCCCAAAATCCCATACAAATTATTTCATGTTTATATGAACTCTCAAAACCTGTATCCTGCTATGAATGAGCTGGGAGGCGCATCTGTGTCCCTCATAGGGGCTTGTATTCATCCATGGCAATTGGATCCCTGCCTGTAACTTGTCGGAATGGTGGCCATGATGGTGTTGGAAGGCTGATGCCCAGCAAGACCTTGCTTTCAAGGCACTTGCAGTCAGGATTGAGGAGGAAGAAACTGGTGTCCAAACAGGTGAAATGAAAGAAGGTCATGCAAGAGATGGAGTTCAGTCCTCTCCCTCCCCATTCAAAAGGGCACATGGGAATGAAGACCCCTGGTTTCAGACTCTGGTTTCTTAGCAAGATAAAGTGAAACCACTGTCTCTCTGTCCTCAGTTGCTTGTTTCCACTTGGGAAACACAACTGGGTCTTTTTTGTCTTCTTCTTCCCAGAGCACAGTTGACACAGTGCTTGCATTATCAATATAATGTTCCCTCCTTCTTGGTGGTAAACACAGAGTGTCTTACAGCCCAAGGTGCTTGAGTTGTCATGAGATGTGGATACCCCAGCACTGCTGTAGAAGGGATACTGCTGTAGAAGGGTATCACTGGAAGAATGAAAACAGGTAAATAGTGAGATGGGGGCTTCTGAGTGAACAGGATGGAATAACAGCCAGGAGAAAAAAAGAATTTTTCCAGAGGAAGGGCATGGTTGGTGATGGTCTTTGATTGTTCACTTTTCCTCTGATGCTTACTTCATATTCTCCTAGTTCACAAAGCAAGCTCATAACCCTCTGTGGGGAATGGCACAGCTTCTCAATGGTGGTGACTGTGATTCCTGATCCTCACTCCTCTTCAGTTGATTTGCTGAGGCAGCTTGTAAGAGTGAGGGAGGAGATGGAAGGAAATGAGGCCTAGGAACCTTGCCACCCTCTGTGTTCTGGTAACCCCCCTCCCACCCCTAAGAGGGGCAGGGGCAAGAGTGACAGTGATGTGGGTGGCAGTGGGGGATAAAAGCAAGTATGGTACCCCACGTTTCCCCAATTTATCTGACTGGCATGGCAGCCACTCATCTTGATTCATCAGTCCTGAGTTTTTCATTTTCTCCCTTCCCATTCCCTTAAGTGTCAAACATATTCCTCTGATACAAGCTGCTGGCTGAAGATATCTCAGAGCTGCCACATAGTTGCTGTGCAGTTCAAGTCAATCAGCTCAAGCTCCTGTCCCAAAATCCACTCCAACTACAAATTTTGTCAACACAAGGAAACCTGCCATTCATGGTCAATTAGGTGAGCTCTAGTGCATTTCATCCTCTCTATCAAGCAACACTGAAGATGGGGAGAGGGAGGACTAGATGATTAATAGAACAAAAACTTCCTCTCTCACTCAAAATGGAGACACATAAACTAACAACTCAGTGTTTTCAAGCAATTGACTGGAAAGAATGTTGGGAATCTAGCAATATTTGGTCACAAACTACCCAGGCTAATTCCAACTCTAAGCAAAAAGTATGATAAATGAAGTGAAACATGACTTACGTCAATAACTGTGAAGACATTTTAAAGGTGCTTCATTCTTTTATTCCACCATACAAGCACTTGGTCCTTGAATCCTAATCAACAGCTTGATGATCTTCGTTAATTAGAGAGCCCCTTACCCCTGCTTTGCTTCCTTGGTGGCTCAGATGGTAAAGTGTCTACCTGCAATGTGGGAGACTGGGGTTTGATTCCTGTGTCGGGAAGATCCCCTGGAGAAGGAAATGAAAATCCACTCCAGCACTCTTGCCTGGAAAATCCCATGGATGGAGGAGACTGATAGGCTACAGTCCATGGGGTTGCAAAGAGTCGAAATAATTCCAACTCTAAGCAAAAAGTATGATAAATGAAGTGAAACATGACTTACGTCAATAACTGTGAAGACATTTTAAAGGTGCTTCATTCTTTTATTCCACCATACAAGCACTTGGTCCTTGAATCCTAATCAACAGCTTGATGATCTTCGTTAATTAGAGAGCCCCTTACCCCTGCTTTGCTTCCTTGGTGGCTCAGATGGTAAAGTGTCTACCTGCAATGTGGGAGACTGGGGTTTGATTCCTGTGTCGGGAAGATCCCCTGGAGAAGGAAATGAAAATCCACTCCAGCACTCTTGCCTGGAAAATCCCATGGATGGAGGAGACTGATAGGCTACAGTCCATGGGGTTGCAAAGAGTCGAACAAGACTGAGTGATTTCACTTTCGCTTTCACTTTTCAATTTACCCCTGCTTTTACCACAGCAAATGTGAAGTTTCTTTTTAAGAATAACAAGAAAGGCATACATGGTAAATAAATATGGAAATACATTATGGTTTGGTTGATTGTTATATCAATACACAGTGAATCTTGTGTCCCAGTGAACACACCATTTAGTAATACAATTTTTCTCCTCTTCCCTTCAGGGCTTGAGTTTATTTCCTTACCTGGTGATTTTAGGCTGACTTTATAACTTGTTTCTCTCAATGGGAATATTCACGTGTGACACTGCTTACCTTCCTTGGCTCAGCCTTAAGATATTTGAGGTCTCTGCCTTTGCCATTTGGAAACTTGAGCTCACATGTTCCAACGAATTCAAGAATGGACAACCAAGTGGAGGAGAAGCCCAGCCAGCCTTACTGTTCCTGTCATTCTAGCTCAGCAGACTGCAGTCACAGAGGTGAGCCCAGTAGAAGAGACTCCAAATTGACTTAAGAAGTTATGGAAAATATCAAGTGATTCCATTTGAGGCACTGAGGATTGGGATGGCTTGTTCTGCAGCCATAGGTTGACTGTTGACTGTAGTATCCTTTTACCAAATGGGCAACCGTGGGATCAGACTGCTTATTTGGTTCATGACTCTTTGCAATTAATTTAATTTTTCCAAGCTTTAATATTTTTTGACAAATGTGGAATAAAGATACATACTGCCTTCTTGGTGGTTTTAGTTGATTAAATGACGTAATACATGTGTTAAACCAATCCATAGTACTGCCACTATAGAAAAAAGTCTAAAGGTAAATGAGTGTTGGAAATGACTATATCTAATTGAAAATTTTACTCTGTCTGATTTTAATTAAAAAAAAAATTATTCATTTTAATTGGAGGCTAAATACTTTACAATATTGTAGTGGTTTTGCCACACATTGCCATGAATCAGCCATGGGTGTAGATGTGTTCCCCATCCTGAATCCCCTTCCCACCTCCCTCCCCATACCATCCCTCTGGGTCATCCCAGTGCACCAGCACCAAGCACCATGTCCCATGCATCAAACCTGGACTGGTGATCTGTTTCACATATGATAATATACATGTTTCAATGCCATTCCCCAAAATCATCCCACCTTCTCCCTCTCCCACAGAGTCCAAAAGACTTTCTATACATCTATGTCTCTTTTGCTGTCTCGCATATAGGGTTATCATTACTATCTTTCTAAATTCCATATACATGCAATAGTATACTGTATTGATGTTTTTTTTTTTTTCTGGCTTACTTCACTCTGTATAATAGGCTCCAGTTTTATCCACCTCATTAGAACTGATTCAAATGTATTTTTTAATGGCTGAGTAATATTCTGTTGTGTATATGTACCACTGCTTTCTATCCATTCATCAGCTGATAGGCATCTAGGTTGCTTCCATGTCCTGGCTATTATGAACAGTGCTGTGATGAACATTGGGGTGCACGTGTTTCTTTCAGTTCTGGTTTCCTTGGTGTGTATGTCCAGCAGTGGGATTGCTGGGGCATATGGCAGTTCTATTTCCAGTTTTTTAAGGAATCTCCACATTGTTCTCCATAGTGGCTGTATTACTTTGCATTCCCACCAACAGTGTAAGAGGGTTCCCTATTCTCCACACCCTCTTCAGCATTTATTGCTTGTAGACTTTTGGATAGCAGCCATTCTGACTGGTGTGAAATGGTACCTCATTGTGGTTTTAGTTTGCATTTCTCTGATAATGAGTGATGTTGAGCATCTTTTCATGTGCTTGTTAGCCATCTGTATGTCTTTTTTGGAGAAATGTCTGTTTAGTTCTTTGGCCCATTTTTTGATTGGGTCTTTTATTTTTATAGAATTGAGCTGCAGGATTTGCTTGTGTATTTTTGAGATTAATTCTTTGTCAATTGTTTCATTTGCTATTATTTCCCCCCATTCTGAAGGCTGTCCTTTCATCTTGCTTATAGTCTCCTTCGTTGTGCAAAAGTTTTTGAGTTTAATTAGATCCCAAGTTTTTATTTTTGCTTTTCTTTCTGTTATTCTGGAGGGTGGGTCATAGGGGATCCTGCTGTGATTTATGTTGGAGAGTGTTTTGCCTATGTTTTCCTCTAGGAGTTTTATACTTTCTGGTCTTATGTTTAGAGCTTTAATCCATTTTGAATTTATTTTTTTGCATGGTGTTAGAAAACATTATAGTTTCATTCTTTTACAAGTAGTTGACCAGTTCTCCCAGCACCACTTGTTAAAGAGATTGTCTTTTCTCCATTGCGTGTTCTTGCCTCCTTTGTCAAAGATAAGGTGTTCATAGGTGTGTGGATTTCTCTCTTGGATTTCTATTTTGTTCCATTGATCTATATTTCTATCTTTGTGCCAGTACCATACTGTCTTGATGACTGTGGCTTTGTAGTAATCCATTGTGTATATGTACCACAGCTTTCTTATCCATTCATCAGCTGATGGACATCTAGGTTGCTTCCATGTCCTGGCTATTATGAACAGTGCTGTGATGAACATTGGGGTGCACGTGTTTCTTTCAGTTCTGGTTTCCTTGGTGTGTATGTCCAGCAGTGGGATTGCTGGGGCATATGGCAGTTCTATTTCCAGTTTTTTAAGGAATCTCCACATTGTTCTCCATAGTGGCTGTATTACTTTGCATTCCCACCAACAGTGTAAGAGGGTTCCCTATTCTCCACACCCTCTTCAGCATTTATTGCTTGTAGACTTTTGGATAGCAGCCATTCTGACTGGTGTGAAATGGTACCTCATTGTGGTTTTAGTTTGCATTTCTCTGATAATGAGTGATGTTGAGCATCTTTTCATGTGCTTGTTAGCCATCTGTATGTCTTTTTTGGAGAAATGTCTGTTTAGTTCTTTGGCCCATTTTTTGATTGGGTCTTTTATTTTTATAGAATTGAGCTGCAGGATTTGCTTGTGTATTTTTGAGATTAATTCTTTGTCAATTGTTTCATTTGCTATTATTTCCCCCCATTCTGAAGGCTGTCCTTTCATCTTGCTTATAGTCTCCTTCGTTGTGCAAAAGTTTTTGAGTTTAATTAGATCCCAAGTTTTTATTTTTGCTTTTCTTTCTGTTATTCTGGAGGGTGGGTCATAGGGGATCCTGCTGTGATTTATGTTGGAGAGTGTTTTGCCTATGTTTTCCTCTAGGAGTTTTATACTTTCTGGTCTTATGTTTAGAGCTTTAATCCATTTTGAATTTATTTTTTTGCATGGTGTTAGAAAACATTATAGTTTCATTCTTTTACAAGTAGTTGACCAGTTCTCCCAGCACCACTTGTTAAAGAGATTGTCTTTTCTCCATTGCGTGTTCTTGCCTCCTTTGTCAAAGATAAGGTGTTCATAGGTGTGTGGATTTCTCTCTTGGATTTCTATTTTGTTCCATTGATCTATATTTCTATCTTTGTGCCAGTACCATACTGTCTTGATGACTGTGGCTTTGTAGTATAGCCTGAAGCCAGGCAGGTTGATTCTTCCAGTTTCATGCTTCTTTCTCAAGATTGCTTTGGCTATTCTAGGTTTTTGTATTTCCATACAAATTGTGAAATTATTTGCTTAGTTCTGTGAAAAATACCATTGGTAGCTTGATAGGGATTGCATTGAGTCTATAGATTGCTTTGGGTAGTATACTCATTTTCACTATATTGTTCTTCCAATCCATGAACATGGTATATTTCTCCATCTATTTGCGTCTTCTTTGATTTCTTTCATCAATGTTTTATAGTTTTCTATATATAATTCCTTTGTTTCTTTAGGTAGATATATTCCTGTGTATTTTATTCTTTTTGTTGCAATGGTGAATGGAATTGTTTCCTTAATTTCTCTTTCTGTTTTCTCATTGTTAGTGTATAGGAATGCAAGAGATTTCTCTGTGTTGAATTTATATCCTGCAACTTTACTATGTTCATTGATTAGCTCTAGTAATTTTCTGGTGGAGTCTTTAGGGTTTTCTATGCAGAGGATCATGTCATCTGCAAACAGTGAGAGTTTTACATCTTCTTTTCCAATCTGGATTCCTGTTATTTCTTTTTCTCCTCTGATTGCTGGGCCAAAACTTCCAAAACTATGTTGAATAGTAGTGGAGAGAGTGGGCACCCTTTTCTTGTTCCTGACTTTAGGGGAAATGCTTTCAGTTTTTCACCATTGTGGATAATGTTTGCTGTGGATTTGTCATATATAGCTTTTATTATGTTGAGGTATGTTCCTTCTATTCCTGCTTTCTGGAGAGTTTTTACCATAAGTGGTTGTTGAATTTTGTCAAAGGCTTTCTCTGCATCTATTGACATAATCATATGGTTTTTATCTTTCAATTTCTTAATGTGGTGTATTACATTGATTGATTTGCGGATATTGAAGAATACTTGACACTAACCTACAAACTTTATATAAGCACAGTTAAATGTATGCAATAGTGCACATCATAATTTTAAATATTATATCCATATTATGGTATTACTGGTATTTACATGCCTCATAATCTTTAGGTGTTTTTTGAATTGTTATACAATGAATAGAAATTAACCTCTTAATTAGGGAAAAAGAAGGTTGATAAATGCAGTTTTTCTTTGGCAGGATCCAAAGGAAGAATACTTTGGAAGAATATATTTAAAAAATTTTGGCAATTATTTTCCCACTTTTGAGATCCATGAACATGTTCAGATTCTTTGCCTTTCCATTTTCCTTCCTCTCAACCATAAGTGTAAGCTTGTTAGAAAATTTGAGGATAAATTAAAATATGAACTTTAACAATGTGACAGTTGCTGTTTAGCAAGAAATTTCCCAAAGAAACATAACCGCTAAGTATTAGCGGAAGTTGTGAGGATCTGAGGGGCAATGATATGGGCCTTTTGATTATATATGATTTGATATCATCTTTGTTTTTATTTACCATATACACCCCTCCTCAACTATAATCACTGCATAATTAAACTGCCCAAACTCAACATCTATATAAATTTCACTTATTATCTCACCAGTTTGTCACTTGACAAGAAATCACTTGGCATTTGATGGACTTGGCTAAAAGTGAATCTGTTCCAATTGTGTCTTATCATGCTCAACCTTATCAGCAACAAGGTTGTTGCTGAACCACAAAAGGCACCAGGATTCTTGGCCTTCAGAGGAGAATTCAATCCGGGGCCAGAGACAAGGCTTGATCACTCAGAGCTTTTGTGTAATAGAGTTTTTAAAGTATAAAAGGGATAGAGAAAGCTTCTGACATAGACATCAGAAGGAGGCAGAAAGAGTATGCCCTCACTAGTATTAGCAATGGAGTTATATATTTTTAGTTAGTTATTACAGTGAATCAAAAGTATGTCTGGAGGTTGTAAAGACCTTACTAGACCCAGTCCCATAACTTACATTTTAAGATGACAGGGTTAGCCAGAAGGTTTTTTTTTTTTTCCCCCAGAAACTGCTCTCAAACAGGATACATTATTGTTATATAATCCTAAGGAATGTAGAGGGGGAAAAAAAGTTTGTCCTTTCCTCCTCCTTGAGAATTCCAGACCCCTTTCTCCTTGGGGACCCCCTGACTTCATATCAACCTGCCTATGAATTGAATCTCCCATCACCCCCCCCCCTTTCTTTTGGGAGAATTAGTTGCCAAGGGAAAGGGGCACCATTTAAATTCCATAACTACTTCCTGCTGTTGAGGGGCATGATCCCTAAACTGTTGAGGCAACACATTCTCCTAACCCTCATATTTAAAGTCTCTGATCCAGGGGCCCCAAGTAATAGAGGAGGCTGTGACACTCATAGGAACTTGGACAACCATTTTTAACTTAAAAGTTTTCAGACAGCTAGAAACAAACTCTGTTTTATAGTTATAGATGCAAGGCAAAATAGTCATTAAACCAAGTCAAAACCTAATCAAAATGAAAAGTTACATTATGTCCATAGTTACATCAGTCCATTTTAGGATTGTTAGATGTCATCACAGAGTTGAAGGGAGTCCTTTCCTTGAAGTGGAGATGTCCACCATGGGAAGCCTTCCACTGATGAAGGGGGGAGCACTCCACAGGCCCAGTAATTAGACAGATTTTGGAATGTGGTGTAGGAATGAGCCCAGAACAGGAAGGCATTGTCTTGAGGGTCAAATGGCAGACTCAGAATTTTTGGAGTCAGCAGAAGCAGGCTCACATAGATTATCAGGCTCATCTGAAAAGTAGAAAGCCAGAGCATAGAAAGTAAAGACATAAAATGATGCCACTTAGTTTTGGTCAGGATGCTATCTCTTAACTCGAGTGTGATGTACCCACAAATCAATTCCTGGCACTTTGACAGCTGTGGGAGAAGAAAGAATAACCTGGTAAGGGCCTTCCCAGAGGGGCTTGAATGATTGGCCCCCTAGATCCCAAAGATTTTATTAGGACCTCAGTTCCTTTCTCAAATAGAGGCTTGCTTTACTCAGAAGGTGGGTCAGGAGTCACCTCCTGGAGTTCCATTAATGCCTGTTGAAAAGCTGAGAGCTGAGTTACATAATTAGTTAATTCCAAGGCTTTAAGAAAACTTCTCAATTGAGCATTTTCAGGAATTACTAATCTTCCATTTGCAGACTATAACCATTCTTTATCAGTAATCTTTGCTCCTCTTTTCTAATATCTTTCTAATTCTTCCTCAGATATTGTGGTTTTTCCTGTTCCACAGTACCTGTCCAGATCAAGGGCATCTGCAGTGAAGGGGTTTCCTAAAGTGCCACTTTTTTGGCTTGACAGTCACCCAGCTGATCACCTTCAGCTACTTTACTCCCATCTCTGCTGTGCCCTTTGCAGTGCAAAACAGCTACTTCTTTAGGACAATATATAACAGTTAAAAGTCTCCGTTTACCATTTGACTTCTTTATACCCAAAATAGGAGTGTTGCATGGACTGTTACAGGGAATTAATAGCTCCTGCTCCTTTAAATTCTCAATGATGGGTTTTAACCCATCCTTAACCTCAAGTTTAAGTGGATACTGCTTCTTATATGGAAATAAGTGTGGGTCTTTGAGCTTGACAACTACAGGAATAGCATTTTATGCTCAACCCATGGATTTTCCATCAGCTCACACTCTAGGACTTATATTTTGTTCAACTAAAGGGAGAGAAAGGGAAGGCTCCATATTCATGCATACAGAGGCATGGTGGACCTTGCTCAGTATATCCCTCCCCAAAAGGAGTGAGGGAGACTCTGGCACGATCAGAAACTCATGTGAAAATAGCACAGAGTCTCAGTTACAGCTTAAAGAACAACTGAAGTAATACCTGTTGGCTCGTCCAGACAGTCCCACTATGGAAGCGGATTTGGAAGAAAGTGTGTGGGGGGGCTTCAATAAGCACAGATAAAGTTGCCCCAGTATCTAAAAGGACATCGATGGATTGTCCTCCCCTCCACCCCGTTATTAATACCCAGGGTTCCTCAGGTGTAATTAGGATGGGAGCTTGTGTGGGGACCCCTGAGCACCTTCAGTCCTGATTGTCTTGAGAGTCTGACCCCTGAAACCTATGCTTCTGAGGGCAGTCTCTCCTCCAGTGTGGTCCCTTGCAGACCGGACATGGAGCCAGGGATGGCTTAGATGCCTGAGGGCAATCTTGCTTGAGGTGCCCCTCCTTTCCACAGTAATAGCAAGCCCACCCTTTTTCACCTGGGTCCCTCTGGGCGATTTCTCAGGCTGTTTAAGAACAGTTCTGACAACATGGCTTCAGGCCATACAAGGGTTTCTGCCTGTGCCTTTGCCTTTTTCTGCCTTTCTTTTCCTCATATTCCCTACCATAACAGACTGTTTGAGCCAGTTGCAACAGATTATCTAAAGACTGATTTGGTCCATATACCTGTTTTGATAGCTTATGGTGGATATCTGGAGCCAACTGAGTGAGAAATCTATCTTTTAAGATCACTCTCCCCTCTTCACTTTCGGGATCAGTCTCAGTGAATCTGTAAAGGGCTTCTCTCAGTCTATCTAGGAATTTACCAGGAGCTTCCTTCTCCTTGTGTTCTGTTTGCCAATTTGGCATAGTTTAAAGTCTTAGCACACACTCACCTGAGTCCTTTAAGAATACATCTGACAAAATGATTCTGATCCAGTCTTTCTATAGCTGTATTATAGTCCCAATCTGGTTCTATAGTTGGGACTGCCTGATTCCCAGTGGGGAATTCCCATATGCTACTTTTCCTCATTTCCCTTGTTTTCCACAAAACTGGCCTAATTGTAAAATTGAGATCCTTCAGCAGTTCAGCATCCCTTGTCATCTAAAGGATACTGTGGCCATTCAGTATCACAGAAGAATATCAGGTGTGCCTTCTTTAAGCTCTGGGGGTCAAATCTATCCCAGTTTTTAAGGATACAGTTCAAAGGAGTGGGGCTGGAATTGTTAGCTCGTATTTGTAAGAGACAAAAAAAGTGACAAGTGCCATCTTTCTACTAGAGGCGTCCCTCCTTGCTCTAGATGGGGGTGTAGGCAGACTTTATACCAAAGCTTTCCTTCCCTGGTCAGACTTAGTCTGTCCCTTACTGACATGGGCACCATACTCGTCCCTCCTGGTTCTACCACTGAGACAGGGTGGAAATGCACCATGGGTAGACCTGATAGTATCCCAGACTGATGTTCAGTTTCTCACCATTAAAACCTTACTTGCCTCTGATGCCACCTGGGAATCAGAGCAATCTTCCGGAATGCCTCCCAAGCAAGACCATTGTGGGAAACATTCGTCACCTGAGTGCCTGTGCATGGCCCTGTGTGTATTCCTGAACACAATAAGACTGATACGAACATAAAACTGAGATGTTTCTTCCAAGTATCACCACACAAGTATAAGCAAAAGCAAAAGAGATGGTGAAACGGTGGTCAGTGAGGAAAAAGTGATTTTTGTCCTTGAGTTTTTTAGGGCCAGTCCTTCCAGTTCATTCCCACAGATTCCACAGAAATAATATCTAAGGAGTTGGGACAAAAGCCACTGGAAAGCCTCCTCTGGTCCACTAAGAGCTAGTGTTACCAAAGGAAGAAGCCCATTGTACTTCCAATCTGACAGCTTCACCAGTGGTGCAGAGGTTAAAGCGTCTGCCTGCAATGTGGGAGAACTGGGTTCAGTCCCTGGGTCAGGAAGATCCCCTGGAGAAGGAAATGGCAACCCACTCCAGTATTCTTGCCTGGAGAATCCCATGGATGGAGGAGCTTGGTGGGCTACAGTCCACGGGTCGCAAAGAGTCGGACACGACTGAGTGACTTCACTTTCGCTTTCACTTTCACTTTCACCTAAGAGATGTTCTTGGAGATAGAGCTCCATCTAGCTTCCAAACTTTCAATTCCTAGTGAGACTAGGCACTTCCTGACTACAAATCCAAGTTTGGGACCTAAGTAATAATACACAGTAACAGCATAGATCACAAGTCCCTTGAAAGTCTATGATCCAACAGACTAGGTTCAGTTCAATTCAGTTCAGTCGCTCAGTCGTGTCCGACTCTTTGCGACCCCATGAATCGCAGCACGCCAGGCCTCCCTGTCCATCACGAACTCCTGGAGTTCACTCAACTCATGTCCATCGAGTCAGTGATGCCATCCAGCCACCTCATCCTCTGTCGTCCCCTTCTCCTCCTGACCCCAATCCCTCCCAGCATCAGAGTCTTTTCCAATGAGTCAAGTCTTTGCATGAAGTGGCCAAAGTACTGGAGTTTCAGATTTAGCATCATTCCTTCTAAAGAAATCCCAGGGCTGATCTTCAGAATGGACTGGTTGGATCTCCTTGCAGTCCAAGGGACTCTCAAGAGTCTTCTCCAACACCACAGTTCAAAAGCATCAATTCTTCGGCTCTCAGCCTTCTTCACAGTCCAACTCTCACATCCATACATGACCACAGGAAAAACCATAGCCTTGACTAGACGGACCTTAGTCGGCAAAGTAATCTGCTTTTGAATATGCTATCTAGGTTGGTCATAACTTTCCTTCCAAGGAGTAAGCGTCTTTTAATTTCATGGCTGCAGTCACCATCTGCAGTGATTTTGGAGCCCCCTAAAATAAAGTCTGCCACTGTTTCCACTGTTTCCCCATCTATTTGCCATTCTGAATGTTGAGCCTTAAGCCAACTTTTTCCACTCTCCACTTTCACTTTCATCAAGAGGCTTTTTAGTTCCTCTTCACTTTCTGCCATAAGGTTAATAGTTCTAATTCCCAAAAAGTTATGAAATGGTCAAAGAGACCGGAAAGTGTGAATAAGAAAGGAGAGTTCGGTTCACATGCTTTGCCCATTTCTGGTCTCCAAATGCAGGTGTCGGGTGCCTCGTGGCATTGGCAGGTCGATATAAACCTCTGACAGGTTTCTGCCATAAGCCGTATGAGGTCACCACAGAACCACAGGACAGGGCTCCTCACCTGCTTCATGCAGGGTGTATCATTCATTCACACAAGCACACTGTAGAGTTAGTTCAGTTCAGTTCAGTCGCGCAGTCGTGTCCGACTCTGCGACCCCATGAATCGCAGCACGCCAGGCCTCCCTGTCCATCACCAACTCCCGGAGTTCAACCAGACCCACGTCCATGGAGTCAGTGATGCCATCCAGCCATCTCATCCTTGGTCGTCCCCTTCTCCTCCTGCCCCCAATCCCTCCCAGCATCAGAGTCTTTTCGAATGAGTCAACTCTTCGCATGAGGTGGCCAAAGTACTGGAGCTTCAGCTTCAGCATCATTCCTTCCAAAGAAATTCCAGGGCTGATCTCCTTCAGAATGGACTGGTTGGATTTCCTCGCAGTCCAAGGGACTTTCAAGAGTCTTCTCAAATACCACAGTTCAAAAGCATCAATTCTTCGGCGCTCAGCTTTCTTTACAGTCCAACTCTCACATCCATACATGACTACTGGAAAAACCAAGCCTTGACTAGATGGACCTTAGTCAGAAAAGTAATGTCTCTGCTTTTGAATATGCTACCTAGGTTGGTCATAACTTTTCTTCCAAGGAGTAAGCGTATTTTCATTTCATGGCTGCAGTCACCATCTGCAGTGATTTTGGAGCCTAAAAAAATAAAGTCTGACACTGTTTCCACTGTTTCCCCATCTGTTTCCCGTGAAGTGATGGGACCAGATGCCATGATCTTCGTTTTCTGAATGTTGAGCTTTAAGCCAACTTTTTCACTCTCCTCTTTCACTTTCATCAAGAGACTCTTTAGTTCCTGTTTACTTTCTGCCATAAGGGTGGTGTTATCTGCATATCTGAGGTTATTGATATTTCTCCCGGCCATCTTGATTCCAGCTTGTGTTTCTTCCAGTCCAGCATTTCTCATGATGTACTCTGCATCTAAGTTAAATAAGCAGGGTGACAATATACAGCCTTGATGTACTCCTTTTCCTCTCTGGAACCAGTCTGTTGTTCCATGTCCAGTTCTAACTGTTGCTTCCTGACCTGCATACATATTTCTCAAGAGGCAGGTCAGGTGGTCTAGTATTCCCATCTCTCTCAGAATTTTGCAGTTTGTTGTGATCCACACAGTCAAAGGCTTTGGCGTAGTCAAAATGAGTTCACTAGGAGAACAAAGAACTAGAGCTCCAAACATCCTTACCTTGTCCTGAAGAATCCCAGGCGAGCCCCCAAGATGAGAGGCTGTTGCTGAACCACGAAACACACCGGGATTCTTGTCCTCCAGAGGAGAAGAATTCAATCCGGGGCCAGAGACAAGGCTTGATTGCTCAGAGCTTTTGTGTAATAGAGTTTTATTAATGTATAAAAGGGATAGAGAAAGCTTCTGACATAGACATCAGAAGGGGGCAGAAAGAATACACCCTCACTAGTGTTAGCAATGGAGTTATATACTTTTAATTAGTTATTACAGTGAATCAAAAGTATGTCTGGAGGTTGTAAAGACCATACTAGACCCACTCCCAAAATTTATGTATTAGATGACATGATTAGCCAGAAGGTTTTTTTTTTTTTCAAGAACCTGTCTTTAAGCAGGATACATTGTTGTTATATAGTCCTAAGGAATGTAGAGGGATAAAAACGTTTGTCCTTTCCTCCTCCTTAAGAATTCCAGACCCCTCTTTCCTTAGGGACCCCCAGACTTCTTATCAACCTGTCTCGGAACTGACTCTTTCACCTGGACATGTCTTTCTCAGGGTGCTTGCAGAGGTATAAGAGAATTTGCAGAAATATGCGTGAAGCCTAATTTGGAACTGCTATATCATCAACTGGTAATTCATTTTGTTTACCAAGAAAGTTTATGTGGCCAAAGTTAGAGTCAATGGGTGGAAAAGGAACCATACCAAACATGGAAGTATATTAAAAATTTCATACATGGTAAAGGGAATGGGTACAGCAAGGGGTAAAGTGTTGAAGATATGTTTACAGTTTGCCATATTCACCTTGTATCTATTTATTGTATTATAAAATATATTCTCTTTGAATGGTAGACTAGCTTTATTTAGGCTTATGCAATACATACTTTTCAGAATAATAAAATCACTTATTAGTGTATAAGGTTATCTTTAAAATTTGCAAGCTAAAATATCATTAATACCGCACATATAATTGTAAACAACTATGTGCTAAGCAAACTATGAAAGTGAAAGTTGCTCAGTCGTGTCCGACTCTTTGCGACCTCAACGGCTGTATAGTCCATGGAATTCTCTAGACCAGAATACTGGAGTGGGCAGCCTTTCCCTTTTCTCCAGGGATATTCCCAACCCAGGGATTGAACCCAGGTCTACCGCATTGCTGGCAGATTCTTTACCAGCTGAGCCACAGGGGAAGCCCAAGCAAAGCAAAGTATACATTATTTCAATTAATAGAATAACATTTTGAAGTAGCTATCTCTACCTCTGTTTAAGAAAAGGAAAAAATTTGAGTGCAAAGGGGTAATATAATTTGCCCAAAACAGTATTGCTAGAAAGTGGCTGACAGAGCATTCTAAAAATCATGGCGCCTCCTTCCTAACCCAATAGTCTTTCACAATAAGGTGAACTGTTATTAAGCTAGTATCTTCTAATTTACTCTTTTTTGGTAAATATTAGAATTCTTACATCATATTTTCTTAAATCCCAGGTTGGACTAAATATAAAAAGGAAGTATGTATCCTTTAGTTTCCTATTTGAACTCTTAATCCTTACTGTATATGACATTGATATTTTCATGCTGAGAATGATATTATTTGTTGAGGAAAGAATTACCAAGTGCTGCAAAGCCATTGAGCACTTCTGATGTGTCCCTGAGGCCTCGTTCTTATTTTGATGTGTGTCAGGAACATACAAACAGGGTTGTCCCTTCCCCCATTATTTCAGGTGCATGTGGGAAAATAATGTGCTTTGTGTATGTGAATCCCATATGCAATTTTGAAAAATTACTCCCTTGTCCATATTTCACCAGAACTAAAATGAGATGCCCAAGGTACATGTTCATAGTGTTTAACATCTGATCAGTTTCTTATGATGCCTCTTATTTCAATAAAATCCTTGAAATGTTTCCAATTACAGTCACATCAATTCCCAGAATTCTTATAAAAATTTGCTTTTAATATGATCCAAAGATTAAAGTGAAGAAAGTGATATGTAAGCAAAATGTTATTATAGTGGTGGCTGGAGGCAATGATTTGTGACATCTCAAACTAGTCCATTGTTATAGCAATATTTATTTCTCTTTTCCCGTGTGGAAATATACTCCAACCCATTTTTAATGCGTGTGCCATGTGAGTCACTAGGTTAAGCATGGGGGAAAATACATGAATAGAAGTAAAGAGAGCCATTTATGGGTTAAGGATAGCTATGATCAGAGCAATAATGGAGGTATAAAAAGTGATGTGGAAACATAAGATAGCAAGATATGATGGAATGTCATAAATTAGCTTTTGAGGTCTGAATAGGATTCTGCTATGGTACAGGTAATAAGCATTCATGGGTGACAGATCAGCAAAAACAGATGAAATGACACAATGCACAAATGTGGAGGCAATAAAGTTGTTTGGATAGGAAAAGATGCTTCACATAATTTCAATTTTTTAAAATGTACCAAGGCTTGTTTTGTGGTCTAGAATGTGGTATATCCTGGAAAATGCTTCATGTGCACTTGTAAAGATTGTGTATTCTAGTGTTAAGAATGAGTATTCTGTTGCTTTTGGATGAAGTGTTTCATATATTCAAAGTCCATGTGGTCTAATGTGTCATTTAAGGGCTGTATTTTCTTACTGATTTTCTGTCTGAATGATCTGTCCATTGATGTAAATGGAATGTTAGAGCCCCCCCCCCTCATTATTGTATTTCTGTCAATTTCCCCTTTTATGGAAGTCTGGATGATATTAATATAAAACTCCTAGTGGAAAACATTGGAAGAACACTCTTTTACATAAATTACAGGAATACCCTTTCTGAGCCATCTCTAAAAGAAAATGAAAACAAAAATAAACAAATGGAACCTGGTTAAACTCAAATGATTTGGCACAGCAAAGGAAACCATAACAAAAGAAAAGACAATGCACAGAATGGGAAAAAATATGATCAAATGATGTGAACAACAATGGATTACTCTCCAAAATAATACAACTAGCTCGTGCAGCTCAATAACAAAAAATCAAACAAACCAATCAAAATAATGGATAGCAGGTCCCAATACACATTTCTCCAAAGAAGTCATACAGACAGGCAACACACATACGAAAAGATGTTCAATATCACTAATTATTCAGTTCAGTTCAGTCGCTCAGTCATGTCCGACTCTTTGCGACCCCATGAATCGTAGCATGCCAGGCCTCCCTGTCCATCACCAACTCCTGGAGTTCACTCAAACTCATGGCCATCGAGTCGGTGATGCCATCCAGCTATCTCATCATCTGTCATCCCCTTCTCCTCCTGATACAAACAAAATGACAGCCTACATAATAGGAGAAAATATTTGCAAATGATGTGACTGACCAGGGGTTCATATCCAAAATATATAAATTATAGCTCTTAGAGCCCAATATGCAAAAACAAAGAACCCAATCAAAAAATGGGTAGAAGACCTAAGTACACATTTCTCCAAAGAAGATATACAGATGCCCAACAGGTACATAAAGAGGTGCTCAGTATCACTAATTATTAGAATTTCAAATGAAAACTACAGTGAGGTATCAGTTCACATTGGTAAGAATGTCTGCCATCAAAACGTCTACAAATAACGAATGCTGGAGACAGTTTGGGGAAGAGAGAACCCTCCTACACTGTTGGTGGAAATTTAAATTGGCACAGACACTATGGAAAACAGTATGGGGGTTACTTACAAAACTAAAATTGGAGCTACCATATGATCCAACAATCCCACTCTGGGCATATATCTGGAAAAAAATGAAAACTAATCTTAAGAGATATATGCACCCCCAATGTTCATATATAGCATATGTTCATATATAGCAGCACCATTTACAATAGCCAAGACATGGAAGCAACATAACTGTTCATTGATAGATGAATAGATAAAGAACATGTGGTATATATATACAATAGAATATTACTTATAGAAATAATGAAATAATGCCATTTGCAGCAACGTGAATGAACCTAGAGATTATCATACTAAGTGAAATGTCAGACAAATATATGATATCACTTATTTCTGGAATCTAAAGAAAATGATACAAATGAACTTATATACTGGAGAAGGAAATGGCGACCCACTCCATTGTTCTTGCCTAGAGAATCCCATGGACAGAGGAGCCTGGTGGGCTACTGTCTATGGGGTCGCACAGAGGTGGACACAACTGACATGTCAAAGATAAGGTGTCCATAGGTGCATGGATTTATCTCTGGGCTTTCTATTTTCTTCCATTGATCTATGTTTCTCTCTTTGTGCCAGTATCATACTGTCTTGATGACTGTGGCTTTGTAGTAGAGCCTGAAGTCAGGCAGATTGATTCCTCCAGTTCCATTTTTCTTTCTCAAGATTGCTTTGGCTATTCGAGGTTTTTTGTATTTCCATACAAATTCCTTATGACTCAGCAGTCCCAATGGTGGGGATACACACCGAAGAAACCAGAATTGAAAGAGACATGTGCACCCCAATGTTCATCACAGCACTGTTTATAATAGCAGGACATGGAAGCAACCTAGATGTCCATCAGCAGATGAATCCCAAAGAAGGGTGATGCCAAAGAATGTTTAAACTACTGCACAATTGTACTGATTTCACATGCTAGCAAAGTAATGCTCAAAACCCTTCAAACTAGGCTTCAACAGTACATGAACTGAGAACTTCCAGATGTTCAAGCTGGATTTAGAAAAGGCAGAGGAACCAGAGATCAAATTGCCATCATCTGTTGGATCATTGAAAAAGCAAAAGAATTCCAGATAAGCATATAATTCTGCTTCATTGACTTTTCACTAAAGCTTATGATTGTGTGGATCACAACAAACCATGGAAAATTTTTCAAGATATGTGAACAGCAGACCATACCTGCCTCCTGTATGCATGTCAAGAATTAACAGTTAAAATTGGATATAGAACAACAGACTGGTTCAAATTTGTGAAAGGAGTATGTCAAGGCTGTATATTGTCACCCTGCTTGTTTAACTTATATGCATAGTACATTATGTGAAATGCTTGGGTGGCTGAATCTCAAGCTAGAATCAAGATTGCTGGGTGAAATATCAATAACCTCAGATATTCAGATGACACCACCCTTATGGCAGAAAGCAAAGAGGAACTAAAGAGCCTCTTGATAAAAATGAAAGAGGAGAGTGAAAAAGCTTGCTTAAAACTCAACATTCAAAAACTAAGATTATGGCATCTGGTCCTATCACTTCATGTCAAATAGATGGGGAAACAATGGAAACAGACTTTCTTTTCTTGGGCTCCAAAATAACTGCAGATGGTGACTGCAGCCATGAAATTAAAAGATGCTTGCTCCTTGGAAGAAAAGCTATGGCCCACCTAGAGAGCATATTCAAAAGCAGAGACATGCCTCTGCTGACAAAGGTCTGTCTAGTCAAAGCTATGGCTTTTCCACTAGTCACATATGGATGTTAGCACTGAACAATAAAGAAGGCTGAGCACTGAAGAATTGATGCTTTTGAACTGTGGTATGTGGGAAGACTCTTGATAATCCCTTGGTTGCAAGGAGATCAAACCACTCAATCCTAAAGGAAGTCAACTGTGATATTCATTGGAAGGATTGATAATGGAATGGAAGCTGTAATTCTTTGGCTACCAGATGTGAAGAGTTTAGTCATTGGAACAGACCCTGATGCTGGGAAAGATTGAAGGCAGGAGGAGAAGGAGATGTCAGAGGATGAGATGGTTTGATGACATCACCAACTCGATGGACATAAGTTTGAGCAAACTCTGGGAGATGGTGAAGGACAGGGAAACCTGTAGTGCTGCAGTCCTTGGGCTTGCAAAGAGGTGGTCATGACCAAATGACTGAACAATAATACAGAGTTTTACAACAATCATTACAGTTAACTTAAAAACATTTCACCATCCTAAAATAAGACTATATACCCTTTATCAGTTATCCATCTACCTCTCTCAATAATCTCAATCCTAGCTAAACATGCATTATTTTCTGTCTGTATGCATTTGTCTTTTAGGACCATTTCATATAAAATGAATTGTACAGTGTGTGCTTCTTTCATTTAGCATGATGTTTTCCAGGTTCATCCATATTGTGGCATGTGTCAGTACTTCATTCCTTTTTCAGGCTGAATTATATTCCATTGTATGACAGAATGCACCACAAGTATTGATCTGTTCACCAACTGCTGGGCAGTTGAGTTCTTTCCACTTTTTGGCTATTATGGATAATGCTGTTATGGACATTCATGTTTACATATTGTATAGTCATATTTTTTTCTCTTTGGTATATTTCTAGGAGTAGCATGCTATGTCATGCAGCATCTCTATGTTTAACTTTTGACAGAACTACCAGAATCCAGTCTGACTTACAATTCCAATCATATATCCTTTTCAAATATCCCTCCTTCTCCTAGAACAGGCTTAACTGTGGCTCTGTTACCTTGGAGTCAGGAGGGCAATATTATCAGGTATTTTCTGTTTCAGTCTAATCTGAGGGTCCTGATGAGATCTGAGGATTCCTGTGCCCCAGGTTTCCATCCCTTTGTGTTGCCTGAAGCCCAGTAGGCACTGGGGTCTTCTGAGGTCACTGAGGGCTCAGGGGCCTGGAGTAAGGGGTGCCTTCATTTTATTCACCACTGAAAACAGCCCTTTAGTTCCTCATAGCCCCTCACTCCAGTACAAGATACTCCAGTGAACACCCCCCCCCCCATTTCAGAAACTTCAGGAAATAAGCAGATATTAATCTCTACATAAGGGCACTCTGAAACTTTAAGGATGTGTGTCCAGCATCCTCTTCTTCTCCCCAAGAACAAGAGCAGAAGAGGATTGTATACAAAATGATCTCAAGAAGGAAGAACAGAGCTCGAGGAATTATGCTGCCTAACTTTGGGAAGGTACTACAAAGCTACAGTAATCTAGGCACCATGAAGTGACATGAAGTGAAAGTCGCTCAGTCATGTCTGACTCTTAAGAATACTGGAGTGGGTAGATTTTCCCTTCTCCAGGGGAAAGCACCATGGGTTTGGCTAAAAGAGACACATAGAAAAATGGAACAGAAGAGAGCCCATAAATAAACCCATGCATTCACTGTAAGTGAATACCACAAAAGAAGAAAGAATATACAATCAAGAAAAGGCAGTCTCTTCAATAAGCAGTGCTAAGAAAACTGGACAGCTACATGTAAAAGAATGAAACTAGGATATTTCCTAATACCATATAAAAATAAACTGAAAATGGGAAAGAGACCTAAATGGAAGATCGAATACTATAAAACTCTTAGAGAAAAACATAGGGAGAACACTCTTCAACATAAATCGTGGAAATATATATTTTTGTATCTGTTTCCTAAAGTAAAGGAAATAAAAGCAAAAATAAACAAATGAGATATAATTAAATTCAATCGCTTTTGCACAGCAAAGGAAACTATTGACAAAACTAAAAGACAACCTACTGAATCAGAGAAAACATTTGCAAATGATATTACTGATTAGGGATTAAAATCCAACATATATAAACAGCTCATATAACTCAAACAACCTGATAGAAAAATGGTCAGAAGAAGTGAATTGACATTTTTCCAAGAGGAAATGCAGACAGCAAACAGGTGCATGAAAAGATGCTCAATATCATTGCTGTCAAGGAAATGCAGATCAAAAACATGATGAGATACTACCTCACCTGTCAGAAGTGCTATGATAAAAAAGAACACAAATAACAAATCTTGGCAAGCATGTGGAGAAAAGGGAACCCTTGTACACTGTTGGTGGGAATGTACACTGGTGCAGCCACTGTGTAAAACAATAAGGAGCTTTCTTATAAAACTGAAAATAGAACTATCGTATAGCTCAGAAATTCCATTCCTGAGTATATATCTGAAAAAAAAACTAATTCAAAAAGATACATGCACCTCCATGTTCATAGCAGCGTTATTTATAAATGCCAAGCTATGAAAGCAACTTTAGTGTCCATCAACAGATGATTGGATAAAGCCATAGAAAAGTTAAATTTTGCCATTTGCAGCAACATAGATAGACTTGGAGGGTATTATGCTAAGTGAAATAAGTTAGAGAACGACAAATACTGTATGATATCATTTATATATAGAATCTAAAAATACAACACACTAGTGAATATTACAAAAAAAGAAGCAGACTCACAGGTTTAGTAGAGAACTAGGGGGCTTCCCTGGTGGCTCAGACGGTAAAGCATCTGCTCGAAACGTGGGAGACCCGGGTTCGATCCCTGGGTCAGGAAGATCCCCTGAGAAGGAAATGGCAACCCACTCCAGTACTCTTGCCTAGAAAATTCCATGGATGAAGGAGCCTGTTGGGCTACACTACATGGGGTCACAAAGTGTTGGACATGACTGGGTGACTTCACTAGTGGTAACAAGTGGAGGGAGGGAAGAAGCAAGATGAGGGTAGGGTACAAACTATTAGGTGTAAGTCAGGTTACAAGGATGTATTGTGCAACATGGGAAACATAGTCAACATTTTCTAATAACTGTAAATGGAGTATAACCTTCACAAATTGTATGAAAATACTGGAAGGAAAAAAATGCTCACACTTTACCAATCTTTGAGAGAGACAGTTTTATCCTCACTTACTAATAAAACCTATCTGAGGAGCAGAAAGGACAAATGTTTTTGCCCAAGGCATAGAATCTGATTCACTGTAATATGATGGGCTATTCCTATAATGGTAATAACTGCACTATGCAGTCAGTTATTTGGCTGACTCTTTTCTGGTGTTGCTCTCTCTAGCCTGGTGAAGTTTCTCTGTTCAGCTCATTCCTCTCTACCTACAATATTCTACTTACAAATTATAGCCATCTTGGATTCCTCAGTCTCTGATAACTGTCTCAACTGAGCCAAGCCCCAGGACTGCATGGTTTCCTCTCTTCAGCACTATGACCTTGAACTTGTCTTTAGGAGATAAGCTGTGCCAGCTCTAGGGCTCCTCTTGCTTTCATTTTCTCAGTCCTACAATTGTGCTATGGCTTAAATTGTGTCATGTCTTAAATATTGTACTCTTGAATATATTTTTCTGGTTTTCTAGTTTTTATTGCAGAAAGGCAATGCTTGCATTACTTAGTATTTCATAGACAAAATAAGGAATTCTGACATCCTATATTTTTAAAAATTCCTACTTTAGATTTTATAGGTATTTTTTGTACATGATACTGCTAATTTGAGGATATGGGTTTTTTTCCCTGTAATTCATATTAATAGTGAACACTAGCATTTACTACTGAAATGATAAATGTATGGTCATAGTAAGAATTGTGTATAATTTGTTGACTTTTGGTATATTTACTCAACATTATTAGCATTTTCACACAATATAAATATTTCATAAATGTTCAGTTCAGTTCAGTCGCTCAGTCATGTCCAACTCTTTGTGACCCCATAAACTGTAGCATGCCAGGCCTCCCTGTACATCACCAACTCCCGGAGTCCACCCAAACTCATGTCTATTGATTCAGTGATGCCATGCAACCATCTCATCCTCTGTTGTCCCCTTCTCCACCTGCCCTCAATCTTTCCCAACATCAGGGTCTTTTCCAATGAGTCAGCTCTTCACATCAGGTGGCCAAAGTATTGGAGTTTCAGCCTCAACATTATTTTTCCAATGAACACCCAGGACTGATCTCCTTTAGGATGGACTGGTTGGATCTCCTTGCAGTCCAAGGGACTCTCAAGAGTCTTCTCCAATACCACAGTCCAAAAGCATCAATTCTTTGGTGCTCAGCTTTCTTTATAGTCCAACTCTCACTTCCATACATGACCACTGGAAAAACTATAGCCTTGACTAGATGAACTTTTGTTAGCAAAGTAATGTCTCTGCTTTTGAATATGCTGTCTAGGTTGATCATAACTTTTCTTCTAAGGAGTAAGCGTCTTTTAATTTCATGGCTGCAATCACCATCTGCAGTGGTTTTGGAGCCCAGAAAAATAAAGTCAGCCACTTTTTCCACTGTTTCCCCAACTATTTGTCATGAAGTGATGGGACCGGATGCCATGATCTTAGTTTTTTGAATGCTGAGCTTTAAGCCATCTTTTTCACTCTCTTCTTTCACTTTCATCAAGAGGTCTTTAGTTCTTCTTAAAGATTAAAATTGAATAATAGCCAATCATATGTCTGTATACAATTTTCTGAAATGACTATTAAAAGCCATATTTAATTTTATGCTCTCTAAATTCTAGCTTCTGTGCTTACTAGTAGAGCCAATTGGGCATCTTTGCTAATCTATTTCCTAATTTCAAAAATAAAGAGGAATAATATTATCCTTTTTAGGTTTATTGTATAGATCAAATAAGATACTGCATGTAAAGCAAGGCTTAATAGAACTACCTATCCACAATGCTTTATTATTAATGTTTCTGATGTATATACTAAGCACTCCAATACTTTGGATAAATTGGAATTTATTATTTTGTAATGAACATCTTTGTGCTTGAGGGAAGGGAGGTGAATTCAGTTAGGTAGGGCCAAGTTTATAAAACCTTTTTTACCATATTGAAGAATTACTGACTTGCTCTTGAGGTTAGTTTATTTTTCATATGTCCATATACATCACTCTAATTATATTTAGAGGTTTATTTAATCTCTAAATTAATTTGGAGACAATCCAAAATTACATCAGTTGTTAACTGACCTCTTTTCAAGCTTACAAATTCTCATCTAGTAACATAGAATATTTTCTGGTTTTATCTTTATGTACTCATATTTCTCTCCAAAATATTTTCTTTTTTAAAATTTTCACACTTTCTCTTGATTTTACTCAATAGTTTATATGTGCCATCGATATTCTGAGTGGTTTATCTGTTTTGAAATTGCATATTGCTCTTTTCAGGGTAGTCATTGATTTTTATATTTTTCTTTTACAACTAACTACTTTATTGATCTCTTTTAGTTTTAACAGCTTATCTGTGAATTCTATTTATTATTAAAAGCAAACATATTAATTATAAATGACGATAGTCTCTTTTCTGTCCTTCTAATAATTCAACCTTTGAACTCTGTTGCATGTCTTATTTTGTCTAATTTATTCTGAAATACATATTGTAGTAATGATATGCCTATCACTCTTTTCCTGGATTTAATAAGAATGTCACTAGCATTTCCTCAGTAAGTGTCATACTAACAACTGGTTTGAGATATACTGTGATATTCCTTTGTAAATATAAATTTTTTTCTGAATTAATAAAAATGTAAATATTATAAAAATATTTACCAGAGAAACTAAAAATCTGAGAGAAAAAACATTTCCATGCAGATTATGCATTTTATGAAAATGGCTCTTAACACTTATCTTACCTATAACTGCATATATACCAACTTTATTTTTCATATTACTCTGTTTATTGCATTATATGGATATAACATATTACTTAGTGACCAGTTAATGGATATTTTGGTTATTCCAATATTTAGTTATCACAATGAATATCCTTTTATATTTACTTTGTGTGTGTGTACATGAATGCTTTACTGGGTACACTGAGGCAAAGAATGTGAGTAGACTTTTAAGTTTTAGTAACACACACTTTGCAAATTCTGCAATTTCTAAAATTCCCATACTATTGAGATTCCTTACCTACTGACTTCAATGAATTCATTGTTTCTGGTTGATAATGGATACTACTGTGAAAAAAAGAAACCACTGTCAGCTAGAGGTTAAAACTTTAGTGTAAATGGAGTTAATATTCTTTTAACCATGATATTTTTGAGAGACAGAGATTTTCAATATATGAAAACTTTCCTCTATATATGAAGAACAAATTTTGGATCTGAGCATAAAGATTTACTATAACCTGTGCTAATGTTAAGATATAATATGATATAAGGTAACTTCCTGTTATACAAAAATGAGAAAAAAGACTCTCCAATGCTGGGAAGAACATGAAAGGTGCCAAAAAGGATGGGACTCTGTTGGGTATAGTGTATGAAAGTGAAAATGAAGTCGCTCAGTCGTGTCCAACTCTTTGTGACCCCATGGACTGTAGCCTATCAGGCTCCTCCATCCATGGGATTTTCCAGGCAAGAGTGCTGGAGTGGATTGCCATTTCCTTCTCCAGAGGATCTTCCTGACCCAGAAATTGAACCCGGGTCTCCTGCATTGTGGGCAGACGCTTTACCGTCTGAGCCGCCAGGGGCTCAGTGTATACATCATTGAAATAGTGTTCAGTGCGAATGGGAGCATTTTCTTTAAGGGACCTTTAAAGAAGAGGTCACTGAAGTGGTCCTTTAAGTGGAAGAGGTCACTGAATAGAAATGGACAAAGCAGTATAATAAGAATAATTTTAAGAGATAGGGAAAAAGCTGAAAGTTTATGACTTAAAAAAAATTTCCCCAAGAGAACTCTGGAAATAAAATAATTTTGCACAGCTTTCCAATACAAACCTGGAATGGCTCTAATAGAGAAGGAATAGTGATTTCATGTATTTAATAAAAGAGGGTCTGGAAAGGTCCTCTCAGTTTTTCCATAGTTTTCACCAGATGTAAAAACGCCCCAGAGGGTCCCTTGAGACAGACCCTGTGGAGAGAGTAGAAGATATTTAATAACTGAGTATGATTCTCTAGGATCAAGATGGTAAAAGTCATGAGTATATATTACAGAGGCTCCAGGATGAATATCCCAAAGCTGAAGTGTAGATAGAGGATACCATTATCAGCATCAACCACATCATAAGAACCAAGATGGGATGCCTAGTAAGAAGGAGACTTGGCTGATTTTCCTAGAGATCCTTGTATATTTCTCTACCAAGAGGAAAATCTGTACATTATATTAACTACAGACATTACAGCAGCAGACGAAGAAAAAACAAATATAAGACCATTTGCCCAAACTAGGAGAGGTGAGCTCTGTCTTAACCAGAAGTTAGTAGGTGTTCACAGAGGAAGGTAATTCTTGATCTAGACAGCACTCCTCTGTTGTTTCCATAATACTATGTAAATCTTCCCTTGTCCAGATGCCATTCATGGAAATGAGAAAAGGAAATGAAGTAAACCTGGTAAGTTTGAGCACGTAACTACAAAGAACCTGAGTTCACAAGCAACAGTAGTTTTTAAACCTTGGGGGATGTCCAGTTACTTTGAATGTATAAATTTATGTCCCTGAAGGCTACCAATACTGAGATGACTTAAGGGTTCAGAGCAAGTAGCACTTTTGAACAAAATTCAAAAAGTATCTCCAAATTATCCTGTAAAAGTTTGTGTCAGTTTCATCCCTTTAGGAGAGTGCGAAAGTGCTTTCTTCCCCATTCATCCTGGAAGGGAAGTAAAAATTGGGGTTGGAAAGACTACTAACTCCCCAATAGATGCAAAAATGAAAATTAAAGCAGATTTTCTTATGGCACAGTGAGGTTGTAACTCAGCTCTTCAGAGTTCCACAAAGTAATTTACAAGGTAATGCATTTCAAGTTCTATGCGTCCCTTAAAATTTATGAGTTCACTAAAAATGACTAAAATTAGTAAGAACCTGGTTTGTTCCTTTCCCTACACAATATATATTGAGTTGGCCAAAAAGTTGGAGTTTTCTTGTAATATCTTATGAAAAATCCAAAATGACCTTATTGGCCAACCCAATATAACTTCAGTCAATGATGTTAAAAATATTTTTTAAGTGTTTCATTTTGGTAAAATAAAAAAAAAGTATACCTCTGTCTTTGTTATTTGTTTCCCCTTTTAAAACATTAATTAACAGTATTAATTCCTGCAGTGACTCCACTTAAAAAAAGATGAGTATTAAAAATTCACTGAATGCATTTAAAACATTTTCTTTTCAAATGTAGGGAAATATGTACTACAAGCCTCTATTTAAATTTTATTTGCCTCAGAATCTTTATAACATCTGAGTATATTTTATATTATGAAGGGTAACAATGCATCCTTCATGATACAAGACATCTTTAAAATACAAATAATAGAAGTAAATGGCATTAAAAAATCTTGAACTTCTAAAAATCCAAAGTTTGGAATCTTTTGTTTTAGGATTTTCATGCACTGAACTAAAATAAATCTAAGTTCAAGAGCGAACATTAAAATGTAACAGGAGGAAAAGAAGTTCTGATAAGATGCTACTTCTGTAAATATTCTTGTTCTTTATTCTTTTCAGCCTTGTCTCTTCCTCAAGAAATGATTTGCTTTTCCTTCCATCTTATTCAATTATGACAATTTATTTTATAGAAGTTGACGATTTTAAAATTTTAGGCAAAACTTTGATGGCAATTTTCAATTAAACTTGTCACAGCTGTTGACATTGTTACATGCATTATTTCAATCAATGAGTGAGTCAAGGGAAAAAGGCAAGTGTATTATGAAATTGGACCATATTTACAAACTTCTGTTACTGTCTTGAAAAAGCCCAGTATTTTGCTATTCAAAGGCTTCTAGATAGAATGGGCAGAGCTGTCATATCTTTAAGAACATTGATGGCTTTGAGTAAATGATTTTTAACTTGAATTCTCAATATCCTGGATGTTCTATTATTGCAGTTTTCTTTGTGACACTAGAATTCCCTCATAATACTGTCTGCTTCAATTCAGAAGGGATGTATTGTAAATGCCCCTGCAGTATTAGAAATATGTGCTAGTAAGTAAGTAAAGTCACTCAGTCGTGTCCGACTCTTTGTGACGCCATGGACTGCAGCCCACCAGGCCCCTCTGTCCATGAGATTCTCCAAGCAAGAATACTGGAGTGGGTTGCCATTTCCTTCTCCAGGGGATCTTCCGACCCAGGGATCGAACCCGGGTCTCCTGCATTGGAGGCAGACGCTTTAACCTCTGAGCCACCAGGGAAGCCAGAAATATGTGCTATTAATCATGAAAGGCAAGAAAAATGGCAGTGGATAAATGTGAAAATATCTGAGAAACTAGAAAGACTCAAAGCAGAAGTCCTGTGGTTGGTCAGCAGTGTCCAGCAAAGGAGAGACTGTATTATTTGATACTGGACAAAGTTCTATTTGCCTATGCTAAGTGAATTTTTGAATAGGAGGAAGTATATGATCAGAAGGAGCTGGTGGCATGGGTGGAAAGGTCATGACTTGAGCAGGAAACTTATAACTGTCACCATAACTCTTTCTTTGGCACCTTAGCCTATTTAATGTGTCTCAGCTTCATTCTTGTCATACACAAAACAGTAGTGTAATAAATTGGACAACATATAGTACAGGGCCTCATAGATACGTGATACATTGTTGTATCCAAATATGATTCAAGAAGGAATTATAAAAACATTGAAGATTGTTTTAATGAAAAATATTCACTGTAATCTCTTAAAAAACTAGTTGGCATTGTTCAGTCAAATCTCTTAAAAGATTTTTCTTCATTATAACTGCAGAATGAGGTGGCAGAAAGCTTGGCTAGTGTTACTTTGGGTTTAGTGGTGCCAAGGCATTGTCCTTGCCATAGGTGGTTCTGAAATACTTAAAACCATGAATTTCTCAGAAGATCAGTGTTTGTTTTTGGTTTGTCACAAATTTGAACAATATATGAATCTCACTGCAAGAAGAACATCTCAGACACAAGGTGATGACTTATTTTTAACAGCTAGTTAAATCAGCACAATCAAAAAGCTAAGAATAAGCTTCTCATCTTAATAGTTCTTATACACCTATAAAAGTGAAGCATATTATCAAATTCAATAAAATCATATTCATGTAGCTAATAAATTCAAATGCACAATATTAATTTCATATGAAAGATGATTTTTTTCTATCGAATAGATCACTCCCTCCAATATGAATATAGTAATATTACTGCGGGCTTCCCTGGTGGCTCAGAGGTTAAAGCGTCTGCCTCCAATGCAGGAGAACCGGGTTCAATCCCTGGGTCGGGAAGATCCCCTGGAGAAGGAAATGGCAACCCACTCCAGTATTCTTGCTTGGAGAATCTCATGGACAGAGGGGCCTGGTGGGCTGCAGTCCATGGCGTCACAAAGAGTCGGACACGACTGAGTGACTTTACTTACTTAATGATTACTGCTACTGTACATTTTCTTCTGTGTATTCAACATGTCAGTATCACTTTGTGTCTTGTGGCAAAGTAATTTCTTACTACTTTTCTCCATTTGAACTCCTATGAAGTTTTAATTTAGACTGTGTTACATGATTTGGTTTGTGCTTGGCTCAAATGCATTATTTTAATTCTTAAATATTATTTTTCTTTTCCCATGAATCCACAATTAAAATATGATACAACTAATAAAATTGTGTGACATGGCTCATTTCCAGAGTATTTTATCTAGTTGATCCAGAATGTAATTATACTTTTTTAAATCATGAAAATGGAAAACCACAGAAAAAAATTTATTAGAGAGAAAACTTACAGATCCACAATAATATATATCTCTGGATGCCAGGAGTCCACAGGTTGTCATTTGAAATACTATGACATAGAATAATGATTTAATTGTGTAAACTTAAGAAACATGTATTACATGTCTCAGAAAGTACCTTAAAATATAAGGGCATTATTTAGCTTTTGATGGCTTCATAATGTTGTCTAGCACAATAAGAGCACAACTGAGTTCTATCCCTGCCTCTGTCTCATGTTTGATAGCCACTCTGTAGATAGTCTTTTCTCTCTATCTTGAATCACAGTATACCATAGCAGTTACACCTTGCACCATAACACGTTACCAAGATTTAAGTTACATAATTGCAGCCCTCCTCTCTCATTATAAAGTTGGCCATATAAAACCTGTGTAAATCTGGGAAACACAAATGAGAAATAGAATTAAACAGTGCTTAGAAGCATCCCTCTCTTTGATGACCAGGACTAAAGAAGTAAGTCTCGTGGGCCTGACGTCCTCTTCAAAGTGAGTTTTCATTCCCAGGAGGTGACTAAGTCTATCCTGAAAATCGACCCGGTGGGCTGGCCTCACCAGTCTTCCAGATATGCCCAGGGATATTTGAATCCTAGGAACAATATAATGTTGATCAACTGGGCCCCATCTTTCACAATAAGAGAAAGAAGAGATGCTTGTGGCATTTTGGAAAACCAGCTATTGTTAGATACTAACACAAGTGACTGACTCCCTGTGATGATTCATGGTCTCTCCTAGAAACTTGTTTAAATGGAAAAATGCATTAAGGATACCTCTAAGTGTTCCTAACTACACTGATATTCCAGAAACCTCCATTAGATAGGTTCCTGCCTCCAAGTCTTTGACTGTGTGTCTGCCATGCTGCCTGTTAGGTCATAGGTAATCAATTTTCTCTCTAATCCACTCCTGTGTACTTCCAGGTAACTCCTTTAGACAATCTGCTCTGTCTCCTTTTTTAAAAAAATTATTTTATACTGGAGTGTTAATTTAGGGTATAAACTAATATTAGCAAAGTGATTCAGTTATACATACACATGTGTGTGGTAAGTCGCTTCAGTTGTGTCTGACTCTTTGCAACCCTGTGGAAAGAATTCCTCTTTCCAGGGGATTCTCCTCTGTCCAGAGGATTCTCCAGGCAAGAATACTGGAGTGGGTTGCCATTTCCTACTCCAGGGAATCTTCCTGATCCATGGATCAAACCTGCATCTCTTATGTCTCCTGCATTGGCAGACACAGATTGAACCTGTGTCTCCTATGTCTTTCTTGCCACAAGTGCCACCAGGGAAACCATACATATATCTGTTATTTTTCCAGTTCTTTTCCCATTTAGGTTATTATGGAGTATTGTGTAGAGTTCCCTGTGCTATATACAGTAAGTCCTGGTTGGTTATCTATTTTATATATAGTGTGTATATGTTAATCCCAATCTCCCAATTTATCCTTCTCTTTGCCTTTCCCTTTTGGTAACCATAATTTGTTTTCTATATCTGTGAGTCTGTTTCTGTTTTGTAAATAAGTTCATTTGTATCATATTTTTAGATTCTGTATGTAAACATTATCATATATTGGTCTTTGACTTACTTCACTTAGTATGATTATCTCTAGGTCCATCCGTGTTGCTGCATATGGTATTATTTTACTCTTTTTAAGGGCTGAGTAATATTCCATAGTATATATGTACAATGTCTTCTTCATCCATTCATCTATCGATGGGCATTTAGGTTGCTTCCATGTTTTGGCTACTGTAAATAGTGCTGAAATGAACATTGGGGTGTATGTGTCTTTTTAAATTATGTTTTTCTCAACCGATATACCCAGTAGTGGGATTTTTGGATCATATGGTAACTCTATTTTTAGAATTTTTTAAGGAACCTTCATACTGTTCTCCATAGTGGCTGTACCAATTTACATTCCCACCAAGAGAGTAGGGGGGTTCCCTTCTCTCCACACCCTTTCCAGCAATTATTGTTTGTAGGTTTTGATGATGCCCATTCTGACTGCTATGAGGTGATATCTCATAGTTTTGATTTGCATTGCTATAATAATTGTCAGTGTTTAACATATTTTCATGTGCCTCTTGGACATTTGTATGTCTTCTTTGGAGAAATGTCTATTTAGGCCTTCTGCCTATTTTTTTGTTGTTGAGCTGCATGGACTGTTTGTAAATTTTAGAAATTAATCCATTGTCAGCCACATCACTTGCTAAAATTTTCTCCCATTCTATGGGTTGACTTTTTGTTTTGTTTATGGTTTCCTTTGGGCTTCCCTGATAGCTCCGTTGGTAAAGAATCTGCCTGCAATGCAGGAGACCCCAGTTTTATTCCTGGGTCAGGAAGATACGCTGGAGAAGGGATAGGCTGACCACTCCAGTATTCTTGGGCTTACCCTGTGGCTCAGCTGGTAAAGAATCTGCCTGTAATGCAGGAGACCTGCTGGGTTTGATCCCTGGTTTGGGAAGATCCCCTGGAGAAGGGAAAGGCTACCCACTCCAGTCTCTGGCCTGGAAAATGCCATGGACTGTGTAGTCTATGGGGTTACAAAGAGTCAGACATGACTGAGTGACTTTCATTTTCACTTTGTTGTGCAAAAGCTTTTGGGTTTGATTAGATCCCATTTATTTTTATTTCCATTACTCTAGGAGGTAGATGGAAAAAATATATTGTTGTGATTTACATCAGAGTGTTCTTCCTATGTTCTCCTCTAAGAGTTTTATAGTATCAGGTCTTAAATTCAGGTCTTTAATGCATTTTGAGTTTACTTTTGTATACAGTATTGGGGAGTGTTCTAATTTCATTATTTTACATGTAGCTATCCAGTTTTCCCAACACAATTTATTGAGGTGACTGTCTTTTCTTCACTGTATAGTCTTAGCTCCTTCTTCATAGATTAATTGACTACATAGTTACATGGGTTTATCTCTGGGCTGTCTATTCTGTTCCATGTTCTACATGGTTTTTTTTTTTTTTTTTTTTGCCAGTACCATGCTTGGAGAAGGCAATGGCACCCCACTCCAGTATTCATGCCTGGAAAATCTCATGGATGGAGGAGCCTGGTAGGCTGCAGTTCGTGGGGTCGCAAAGACTCGGACACGACTGAGCGATGACTTCACTTTCACTTCTCATTTTCATGCATTGGAGAAGGAAATGGCAACTCACTCCAGTGTTCTTGCCTGGACAATCCCAGGGAGGCGGGGGGCTGGTGGGCTGCCGTCTATGGGGTCGCACAAAGTCGAACATGACTGAAGCGACTTAGCAGCAGCAGCAGCAGCAGTACCATGCTATTTTGATTACTTACCTTTGAAGTGTAATCTGAAGTCAGGGAGCACAATTACTCCAGCTCTTCTTTCTCAAGATTATTTTGACTAATTGGAGTCTTTTGTGTTTCCATACAGATTTTCAAAATTTTTGTTCTAGTTCTAGAAAAATGCCTTTGGAGTTTTGATAGGAATTCACTGTTTCTTGAATCCCATTTCTTGCTCATTATTGATATATCCTTTATTTGGTAGAGTTCATTCTCAAACACTTTCTGAAAATTATACCTAGAAGATAAACTTTTCAGATTTCAAATATTAAAAACATGTATTTTTTCCAACCAGGATAACATGAGAATAGAATTTTACATAAGAAATAAAATTTTAACCATCTTGAAAGTTTATTCTGTTTTATATTCCATGGTTCCTATTGAGAAATCTAAAACTGCAGATTCCTCATGTTCTCATGTTACCCCTTTTTCATCTCAAATTGCATTAGATGTTGTTGCCTATCCAACATCCATTCACCCCAAATTTGTTCAGGTATTTATCCTATTCCCAGTTTCATAAGACTATCCTGATTAGTTTAAAACAATCAGCAAATGGTATTTCCTATTGGCTAGTATATGCCCCCAAATTGGCATGTGACATTAATTATCTCATCAAATTGAAGGAAAGGACGTAGAGTACATTTGGCAGAGAGGGTTCTTACTCTCCTGAATTTGAACTATACACTTTGTAGCCTCCATTGCTACTGTCAACTATCTTGTGAACATTAAGGAAACAAAATTTAGGGAGATCTAGAGGAAGAATGAAGGGGTAGATGGAACTGGGGTCCTTGATGACCTCAACTGAACTTCTGATACTATTACTGGAACTTACTCTACTTGTATATAATCTTTAATTTACTAAGGCTTATTATTTAAGTAGGTTTCAGTGAGAATTTTTCTCCACCAGTTCAAAGCATTCTGACTGCTAGAGTAAGCTTCTGTGTTTTTACCTTTGTTCTTAGTATCCTGAAATTTCTTGATGATGTTTCCTAGTTTCAATCATTTTCCTTCCTTCTGCTTGACATTAATTTCTCCTTTTAATCTAGGCACTTGTATCCTTCAGTTATTAGAGGTACATTGTTTTATCATTGATAATGGCCTTCCTTTTTTTCCTCTGTTTTCTCATTCTGGAATATCAACATAAAAGGGGTTACAGAGTCAGAAGAACCTTCTGTAATAAGAATTCTTAAATGACTTCTAGAAGATTAATAGATAAACTGCAGTTGGATTTTTATTGCTTGAAATTGTATGCAAAATACTGTACTTAAGTACATATTCTCTATTTTTCCTGAAAGATAACCTAAAGCTACACTTTATTTTCCCCAGAAAATCTAGTCCTTGAGTGTGACAGGACTATTAGCTTGCAAGAAAATGCAATTGTGAACTGCTAGCTGGGTGAAGATGAGGAGTGAGCAAAAGATATGGAAAGGTAATAGTTCCTGATAGTAGCTTCTGACACTCTGTATGACATGAATGGCTGTTGGATTTGCTTCATTCAATAAAGAAAAAGGAGGCTAAAAGGTTAGTCAGCTATTTGACTGATTTGAAAGACCAAAGAAAAATATCATATCTGTTATTCTAGTGAATGGACAGCTTTGTACCTGTCAGTTGGATATTATTTACAAAATGAATGAGTTTTGAGATCTTACTTTTATGATGAAAATGAAAGAATCCTCAATAATGGAATTGAATTCACCTTGTGTGCCAAAGTCTCATGTAAGGTTTTATTATATACTGTGAGATATGTCTTCTGATAATTTTCTATGTATGGCTACATATTTACTTGAGATT
Organism: Aepyceros melampus; assembly: GCA_006408695.1. Classification (NCBI taxonomy): domain Eukaryota; kingdom Metazoa; phylum Chordata; class Mammalia; order Artiodactyla; family Bovidae; genus Aepyceros; species Aepyceros melampus. Next base: position 38,252 of record SJXQ01007772.1, read on the forward strand.
TTAATGAAAAAAAGAAAATGAAACTTTTAGTGGAAAATTCTTGCAATTAGTTTCCAAAATAGCATTCTAAATTGCTCAGTTTCAAGAATATTTTTGGCAAAGCATTATAGTAAGTACAATAATAGTTCTAAAAATCCTTAAAATCTTTCACTTTCTTATCATTTAAAATTGCTATTAAGTTAATGTTCGCATCATCTCAAACAAGCCATCATTAAATAGCTTGCTTTCTATATTTTTTTCTTATAAACTTGCTTCACCAAAATGCCATGCTAGTGGGCCTACAGCTGGTTTCATATTGAAACAGCTATAACAAGGACTCTCCAGTCATTTCCAGAACCACAGAGTTATAATTTTCATAGGAAGAAGTAACTAACTCCATCAGTTATACTCTTTCCTGTATCTTCAATCTCTCTCCACTATCCTGGTACCCTTTCCTCAGCTTGGAAACATATTAGAACTGAAGAAAATCTTCTACATTTTTCTTCTTCCTCTGGGCACTACACATTCCAATTCTTGACTCCTAGTCCAATTTTTTAAGAAGCATTCTTTTGAATGTTGATAATCAACAAGTGGGGAGAGGAAGATCATGGAAGGCAGAGGATTACAACCTGGGTTGAAGCTTTAAGACCTGAGAGCAGGAACAGGTGAGAGAGTGAAATAACTAGATTAAGCATTAATATTTGTTAAAAGGATGAGGCTCTCAGGTTATTTTGACCTGTCTTCAAATTACTGCTTTATCACTTGATGGTCTGTGACACTGGAGAAGTGCTTTAAGCTGCATAAGCTTCCATTTCCCTATGTAAAAATGAGGTAATAATAGTTGTTAGGGGGCTTCCCTGGTGGCTCAAATGGTAAAAGAATCTTCTTGCAATACAGGAGACCTGGGTTCAATCCTGGGGTTAGGAAGATCCCCTGGAGAAGGAAATGGCAACCCACTCCAATACTCTTGCCTGGAGAATTCCATGAACAGAGGAGCCTGGTAGGCTACAGTCCATGGGATCACAAAGAGTCAGACACGACTCAGCTACTAACTTTCACTTTCACAGTGGTAGAAAATGGATTCAGTTTGATAATATGAGCTTGGTAAATATTTGCAGCTATTAATATTACTATTATCTGCTTACACTCTGCTGATACTAAGAGGAAGCTAAGTAAAACTGGAAGTACAACATTCCAGGAGCAAAACAGGTGTTGAGGACCAGTTAGTTCAAGCAATTAACTGGTGGCTCCCCGGTGGCTCAGTGGTAAAGAATCCACCTGCCAAAAAAAAAAAAAAAAAAAAAAAGAATCCACCTGCCAATGCAGGAGACATGGATTCAATCCCAGGATCAGTAAGATCCTCTGGAGAAGGAAATGGCAACCCACTCCAGTAGTCTTGCCTGGAGAATCCCATGGACAGAGAGGCAGGCTACAGTCTATAGGGCTACAAAAAGTTGGACATGACTAAGCATGTAACACTTTCACTTGCCCTTAGTTCAAACAAATGAGGAAAGATGCAGATAGGAGGCAAGGGAGCTCCAACTTGGGACCGCATTTGGTTGACAGAGAGATGAAAGTATCTAAAAATATGCCTGGGCAGTAGAAACAGGATGAAGGACTGCATATAAAACAGCTATGCACAGCACCATCATCTACAGTCTCCTACAATAGGATCAGTTCAGGGATTAACTAATACTTGCTGGTCAGATTTTCTTTTCTGTTTGAGAATATCCTGAATGTGGAAGCTGGAATCCTGTGACTCCCCCTTCAAGCTATACACTTAATGCACTAGATGATAAAATGGCCCCAGTGTTCAATTAAATTCACATGGAAACCCACAGTCAGAAAATATATTGAGATAGAGAGTATCCTAGTGGTTGATTAGGACTAAAGTGATACTCTAGTTTTTTCAGAATGATTCCTATTCTGCCTCTTGACAATAAGTCTACATCAACTAGAAAAGTAAAGTACTTAAAATCAATTTGATGAATTCTAAAGTTTTTATCCTGGTCCCAGTTAACTATTTTTAGAAGGCCCATAAAATCTCAGTCACTGCCTATGATGATTAATTTTATGTGTCAATTTGAGAGGGCTGTTGTGCCCAGAGAGTTGGTTAACCATTATTCTGGATGTTTCTAGGAAGGTATTTTTTGGAATAAATTAACATATAAATCAGTGGATTTAACATGTAAATGAGTAGAGCTCATAACATGGGTGGGATTCATCCAATCAATTGAAGACCATAAGAGAAAACTGAATCTTCCTTATAGCTCAGTCAGTAAAGAATCTACCTGCAATGCAGGAGACCTGGGTTCAATTCCTGGGTCAGCAAGATCCCCTGGAGAAGGAAATGACAACTTACTCCAGTATTCTTGTTTGGAAAATCCCATAGACAGAGGAGCCTGTCAGGACTCCTGTCAGTGGGTAGCAAGAGTCGGACTTAGTGACTAAACCACCAAGAGAAAACAACTGACTTTGCTTGAAGAGGAAGGGATTATGTCAACAGACTCTTGCAACTCTTCCCTGTTTCCAGGTGCTGGTCTACCCTGCAAATTTTGGACTTTCTAAGATTCTATCAACATGTGGATCAATTCTTTTTAATCTCCTTCTCTCTCCACACAAGCATACATATATGCATACACACATATTTACATACACACATATGCACACACACACAACCTATTTTTTCCCTTTCTGGAGAACCCTGACTAATATATTGCACCAGAATCAGAAATTAGCAGACCTGGGAATTGGTTGTCCAGCTGCCATGACTAATTTCTCATTTTGCTCTCTAATCTTCCTCCCTGATAAATCATCTTTGGATCTGGTTATTTTAGAGGATAGTAGTATATGTCCATGTTGTTACCAAACCACTGCTCTCATCAGCTTTCTTTGTTCTCAGCTTTGCCTCATTCTTTAATATTGAATTTTTGTTTGGTCTTTGCTACTCCTTTGTTGTGATTTCAAGACTGAGCCTTGTATTGTGTCCCCAACCCAGTATTCAGAGACTTTCGGCTATGGTTTGATATCTCAGATGTCAGAACTGCCAAACAATTAGAAATTCCAGAAATATCTAATTTACCTGTTTGTCAGATTATAACAATCTACTAGGACTGGTTGAATTTTTGGAGAGTTTTATTTTTATTTTTTTTATTACTAGCTCAGTTTTCTAGGTTATAACTTAGCTCATACTCTGTAAGTCACTTCTATTCATGAGCCATCTACATTTCCACCTTTCTGAATAAATCACTGATACCTATATGAACAGAGCAGTCACTTCTAAAAAAATTAAATTTTGTTTTCTTTGTAAGAAAAAAGATTTTGACCTCACAAAAGAAGAATGTTTAAAGATAGGGCTGAAATGAGTCAGTGATAGGATCAGGAAGAAGCTACAAATCCCTGACTCAGTCATTCATGATCCTACAAAATCAGTGAGTCTTCTAAAAATCTTATCAGCAGCTAATAAATCTTTTGGAGACATAGAATAACTTTTATTAAACAATATTTTGACTAAGTAATCATATGAGAAGCACAAATTAACTTTAAGTTTCAAATTAAAGGGTAAGTTCTTCTCTAGGTACTTTCTGCTTTGAGCTAAGGACAAAATGTTATCATGACCTCGGATGTTAAATAAGCCCTAAATATGAACTCATTTGAAAGAGCTCATAAGAAACTATTGAAACAAAGCTGAATAATTGAGCACAGCAACTGCCTTCCAAGCCATTGCAGTAGAGCTCCACTCATAGTATCTGCCTAGATTAGTTTTAATTGCCCATGTTTTTGATTTTTTGACAACCCCCAAACCCATATACTTTGGCCACTTGATGAGAAGAACTAACTCATTGGAAAAGACCCTGATGCTGGGAAAGATTGATGGCAGGAGGACAAGGGGACGACAGAGGATGAGATGGTTGGATGGCATCACTGACTCGATGGACATGAGTTTGAGCAAGCTCCGGGAGTTGGTGATGGGCAGGGAAGTCTGGCATGCTGCAGTCCATGGGATCACAAAGAGCTGGACACAACTGAGTGACTGAACTGAAACCCATAGCAAACGTGTCAGCAGTCTTTCCTGAATACATTCTCTTAATTTTAAGTCTTTATAAATGTCGTCTACTTCTTGCAATATCTATCCCTACCCTAACTTCTAGTTATCCTACTTCTGAAATGTCTTTCCTGTACCTCCAGGGTGGGTTAGGGGACCTGTTTTAGTGCTCCCATAACACTCTGTATTTATGATCAGCACTTGCCACATTGAACTATAAGTGCTGTTTTCTTCTTTAGACTTTAGTGTCTTGAGTATGAGAATTGTGTCTATTTCATTCAAATTTCTACTATTTATTCATCTTGGTATCCCAGACCTAGTAAACATCTATCTATATGTTGTGTCCTCAATACACTGAGCTTCTCTGGATCTGATTGCCCCAATAAACATTACTAAATAGTTGCTAGATAAAGGATGGCTGGGTGGAGAAACAGGTCACTAGATAGATGGAAATACTAACATAAAGGAAACAGAGTCTGATCTGGGCATTCAACACAGTGGAGTTGTGATCCAGGATAGAATTCTGATCCAATGCTCAATACTTGGATATGTCTCAGGGAAATTCAATGCAAGTGTGGATTGCCTAGCAAATATAAACAAACAACAGATTCAATTTTCTACCTGTATGGAATTTTTATTCTAGTGGGGAAAGGAGACAAGCAAGATGTACAAGAAAACTATAGTATATTAGGTAATAATAATTGTTAAAAATAAAAGCAGATATTTGTACAGCTCTTCCTGCTGTTGGATACTCTTACCCCAGAAATGCATATGACGATTCCCTCCAAGACTTCCCTCTTTGCTATAACGTCACTTTCTCAGTAAGGGTCTCCCTGGCATTTCTTTTTAAAATGCCCCTACCTTTGTGATTTGCCTCACCTACTTTTTTGCTATATTTTTCTATACAGTGCTCATCACTCTTTTATTTTATTATGTAGTATCACATCCATTTATTCATTTGGTGTTTGCTACCTCCCCTCCCCCAGTAGAGAGTCAGGTCCAAGATGGCAGCAATTCTTTTTAACTTTTTCTGTTTACTGTTCTATCCTAGAACCTAGGGAACTCTGTGCCATGCACTAACATTCAGTAAATATTTGCTCAATAAATAAATGAATTATGTAACAAATAACCATTATCATCATTGAGAACACATATTATCTTACCAGCTACTTGGAGTATTACACCAAAAGATGGAATGAATGATTGTATTCTTTTGAGATTCTAATAATGTTAACTATAGCAACAATACATTCTGTAAAAATTGATGAGTTGGATTAAGAGTTAAGGAATGCAAATTATCCTTTGATAATCTTTAAATTCTGAAGCAGAAGGTGCTATAATTCTTAATTAAATGCTTAAGTTAGGTTTATCATAGCTCACCTACAAATACTGTGCAAATAAATAACCTAAGTAGAGTTGTAAATTTTATGTATTAAATGTACTTTTATTATGGTATGCTGGGACTCCTTGTATAGTCAAATTTAACTATATGGTGATACCTGTTTAATAAAACTCAGAGTGTGATTTTACTATCTGAAACACATAGTTTTTCTTCAGGACATAATGATAAACATTGCTCTGACTATTGAATGCCAAGTTCTTGATCATGCATGTAACCTTCAATTATAACATCATTCCAAATGTAAAGAATAACCTTTTCCACCATGTTTTGATAATGATTTCTAGGTAAACACAGAGGTAAAAAATAATTGATTACTTACTTCCTTATCAAATTTATGATGAAAGAAATTTGTTGTCCATTTAAAATTTTCCATCATGTTAAAAAAAATATTTGCCTTGCAAAAATGTTAAGGAGGCAAATATGTAAATGCTATCAGAATTCATTGTGCCAAATATCATGTTAAAGGTATTAAAAATACCATGAATAGAGAGAAAGGAATACTGAGTTTTGCTTGAGGAGTTTAGAGAAAATTTTGCAAAATCAGTACTATTTGAGCTCAGGATGAGGCATCTTTCCGGTTGATGGGAGCTGGGTGGGTATTTCATATCAACACAGTGTCATAGGGGTAAAGGAATTACAGAAGAGTTGTGCAACAAAAGTTTCAGTGAGGGCAACAGACATTTTATGAAGGTAGAGGAAGGTTTCAGTAGAAGTGAAACTAAGATAAGATGGTGAAGAATTGAGGCAAGAAAGTGAAGGAACTTGTAGTCCGTGCTTGGATTTTTCTTAGAGTTAGGTTTAAGGAGCAAAACATTACATTTTTGCAAGAATACCCCAAGTAGACATTGGAGGTTATGTGGGAACAGAAGATATGTACACACAGGGAAAGCAATTAGAAGGCTGGTACAACAGCAATACTGAGATGTGATGTAGCAGTGGATGTGGAGAGTAGAGGTCAGAATTGAAACTTTTATGGCATGACCGCTTTATGATTTCAGTCCATGTTCAAGTTAGATTTGAAAAAAAAAAAAACATAGAACTTAAAAGAGCACACTGGAAAATCTGTAATCCAGAAACACTGTAAATGCATATAATGCTATGAAGTTTTAAAATCCTGGCCCTACTGAGCTATAGGTTCTCAAGCAGATCATGGAAGCTGGGAGTTTAAGTGAGTGAGGGGAACAGGAAGGAAAACACTGAATATGCTGCTAGAAATCCCAGTAAAGTTCACTGAAAAAAATCAGAGTCCCTTGCATAGTGTATTTTGTACAAAAGGAGGCTGAATTAATCACTGCCTAATCCCCTGCTTTTTATAAAGCTTATATACAAATGTAACTGGAGAAACCATAGAAATCCTAGGGTCTAAAATGGGGCCAAATATCTAACTGTTTTAGTGACAGTATCTGCCAATTCCACATCATCTCTCTGAGATGGAAGAACCATGACCTCTGGGTTGTCAGAGCCAGAGGGAGGCCACCAAAAAACTGCTTAGATAGGGATGGTTAAATAGAGGAATGAGGGGTAGAATAAAAGCTATTGAATATGTATCTGAAAATAAAAATTCCAAAGGACACAAAGAACACTCTAAGAAAGATTGCCAACATAGTCATCAAATACATTCACTACCAATAAGGTGCAACTAATAGAATCTCAGCATTATCTTTAAGTATTTTTGGAATGTCCAAAGAGTTAAAGGAAAGGGACGACAACCATTAAAAAATATAAGAAATCATGAGCCAACAACAAAGATAAAACTGAGTTATTAAAAAAATTAAGAAAATAACACTTGGCCCAAAGAAGACATGGTTAAGAGGAGTACAATAACAGAAAATAAAAATTCACTATATGATCTCAATAGCAGATCTGAGCTGTCAAAGAAAGAATCAAGTTACCAGGTCTTACACAAAATGTGAAGTGATACTGGATGGTGACTTGAATCTATAGGAAGAAATGAAGAGTAGCAGAAATGATAACTCTGTGGGTAAGTTTGTGGAGGGGCCATGAGGATGATTCCTAGGATTTTATGGAAATGGAAAAGGAATACAGAGAGTGGAGCAAGTTTAGACAGATCAGAAAGATGTTGAATTCAGCTTGGGCATGCTGAATGTGATTGTTGAGGCTCCTTTAGGGCATCCCAGCAGAGACGTTCAGTAAGTGATTTTAAACAGGGGCAGCCAAAGAAGCCACAAAAACACTAATAATGTCACGAAATCCAGAGGCCAAAAAAAAAGAAAATCTTGAAAAACTCATGGACTACCCACACAGTACAATGTTGCATGTAGATGCAGAAGTCATAGTCTGATTGTGGAAATGGCTTGGAATCTTCAGTTTGGAAAGTCAGACAGAAATCTATAAGGGTTGGTTTAGATGAAAAAAAAAAATGTAGGGATCTTTTCCACCAAAATCCACACATTAATATCAGGACCAGGAAATTCAGAAAGCAGGCCATTTTGTAGATAGAAAAGGAAAGTACAACTTTGCACTGGAGGCATTGGTCACAAAAAATATTTTATAGACTAAAAATGTAAAAAGGATCAGCAAAAGTTTAGATCAATTCACTGGTGTAAGATGTAAAATAGCTGAATAAGAAGAGTCAAACTTGGTTTCTAACCTTATGAGGGCAACTTGCATTTCTTCACAGACCAAATCTTTTTGCTGCTGTCTGAACAGTCAGATGGACAATTGAGCGGACCTCATACTGCATGCCTTATGCTTTATGACTTCCTGAAGCTGGAAATTGGCTGCAAGTGCTGAATACAGATGGAATCTGGCATTCATTCTAAGTCTAGCATAAATTATTAAAATAGATATACAGAGGAAATGCAATCGGATTTTAGTGTTATTAATCATCTGAGTTTGTGGGTATATTTGTGTGACACTCTATAGTTACCTATTTAATAAGTATTAAATATTTTGAGGTGAATATTTTACACAGAAATATACACATTATTATATCTCACTGTCTGATTTGAGAACAAAACTAGTCAAACACAAATTAAAATACAGTAGGCAGGATCATAGAGTTGGAAGAGAACTTAGATACCATCTGGTCCAGTTTACTGCCTCATTTCCCCACAGGAGCTTTCAACTCAGTTGAAGATCCTGCAGAGAGGGAAGAAGGTCCCACCAGCCAAGAACTGTTCTAGATGCTTCACATGGACATTATCCTATAGTTTCCCTAATACAACTCTAGCAGGCCATTTTACAGGTAAGGAGTCGAAGCTCATATGTTTTAAGTAAGTTGTCTAAAGTCACAAAGTTAGCGAGTGATGTGACCTGTATACAATACCTGTTATTTATCTGACTACAAATTCCATAATAATGGCATCCTAATTCATCACCTCATAAGAAGCTGCTTCTGTAATTCTAATTATTATATAAAAAAAATTTCTTCCTTGTCTCTGAAAATCAACTCCTTTTACTTCCAAATCATTCTCCCATGTGGGTGTACTTGCAGTTTGTTAAGACCATCATCATGTTATCTGCAGGTCTCTCCAAGGTGAATATCCCCATTTATCTCTACAGTTCCTCACTAAATAGGGCACAGACCTCTGAGAATGTGATGGTCTCTACATGTACTAGTTCGTCAGTGGCCAATTTTACAAAATACAGTAGGGACTGAGCCTTGGTCCTCACAAGAGCAACTTTTGTTCTTGAGCTCCATCTGCTGTGTAGAACTTAACATCATCCCGTAGGAACAAACTTCCACTAAAGAATGACAACAGGCCCAGAGCAGAGGGGCCTGGTTCATTAAAAGGACTGATTGATGTATAAAATAGATAACCAACAAGGACCTATATATATATGTATATAAATACATACTGAATCTCTGTACTGAATACCTAAAGCTAACATGATATTGTAAATTGATTATATGTCAATAAAAATTTAAATTATTTAATTTAAATAAGGCATGAAAAGCTTCTTCTAGAGTTAAAGAAAGCTGAGCACCAAAGAATTGATGCTTTTGAACTGCAGTGTTGGAGAAGACTCTTGAGAGTCCCTCGGACAGCAAAGTGATCCAACCAGTCCATCCTAAAGGAAATCAGTCCTGAATATTCATTGGAAGGACTGATACTGAAGCGGAAACTCCAATACTTTGGCCACCTGATGAGAAGAAATGACTCATTGGAGCAGACCCTGATGCTGGGAAAGATTGAAGGTGGGAGGAGAAGGGGACAACAGAAGATGAGATGGTTGGATGGCATCACCGACTCAATGGATATGAGTTCGCATAAGCCTGGTAGTTGTTGATGGACAGGGAGGCCTGGCATGCTGCAGACCATAGGGTTGCAAAGAGTCAGACATGACTGAGCAACTAAACTGAACTGAACTGAGAGTTAAAATGATCAGCTTAATGCTTAATTGTGAATTGATCCTTCTTCATAAAAAAGAAAATGTAATGTTTTTTCAAAAGCAGAAATAAAATGGTTTGTCATTATAAAAGGTAACTCTGAGATTTGAAGAACTAAGATTAAGGAGGATGCAATTATTCTCAAAGCAGGAAGATACAGTTATTTACAAAGAAGAATGACATGATGGATAGGGTCACAGAAGCATCACTTAAAATTTTACATGGATACATTTCAATATAGTGATGGTTATAGAAATGTCAGTTTCCTCAGTGACAGTGCTAAGTCTTTTGGCTCAGATCCTACACGTGAGCATCTATCTTGTATCAGAGAGAATGGGCAAGCAGAGGATTTTAGAAGCAGTTTTTCAGGTTTCAGAAGTCCATCGAATAGTCACATTCTTAATAACAAAGAGCAGCATTCAAAGCACAGAGCAGAACCTCTTCATCTTTCTTGTCATAGCACCACTGGTATCTAATAGGATATTATGGCATATCCAGACAGGAGCTGAACAATCAAAAGTACAAATTTGAATATTTTTGGCTAATTTGTCAGTGGAAAGGGCCTATATGAGACAGAATAAAGACGTGTAACTGTGGATCAGTTCAGTTCAGTCGCTCAGTCGTGTCTGACTCTTTGTGACCCTGTGAATCGCAGCACGCCAGGCCTCCCTGTCCAATCATCAACTCCTGGAGTTCACTCAAACTCACGTCCATCGAGTCAGTGATGCAATCCAGCCATCTCATCTTCTGTCATCCCCTTCTCCTCCTGCCCCCAATCCTTCCCAGCATCAGAGTCTTTTCCAAAGAGTTAACTCTTCTCATGAGATGGCCAAAGTACTGGAATTTCAGCTTTAGCATCATTCCTTCCAAAGAAATCTCAGGGTTGATCTCCTTCAGAATGGACTGGTGAATCTCCTTGCAGTCCAAGGGACTCTCAAGAGTCTTCTCCAACACCACAGTTAAAAAGCATCAATTCTTTGGTGTGCAGCCTTCTTCACAGTCCAACTCTCACATCCATACATGACTACTGGAAAAACAATAGCCTTGACTAGACGGACCTTAGTCGGCAAAGTAATGTCTCTGCTTTTGAATATGCTATCTAGGTTGATCATAACTTTTCTTCCAAGGAGTAAGCGTCTTTTAATTTCATGGCTGCAGTCACCATCTGCAGTGATTTTGGAGCCCAGAAAAATAAAGTCTGACACTGTTTCCACTTTTTCCCCATCTATTTCCCATGAAGTGATGGGACCAGATGCCATGATCTTTGTTTTCTGAATGTTGACTTAAACCTAAAATCTAAGAAATCCTCATGATCCTTAATTGAATAAAGTCAGAACATGTGAAACAATGTATCAATATGATAGTATCCCTTAATTTTAGGATTGCTTCAAGAAGAATTTGTCACTAAGTTAAGGTGATTTTTCCTGAAGGATGAAGCACAGAAATATTGAACTCAATGTCTCACGTAGAAATGCAGATTTGGCCAAAAGACATAACAGTTTACCTTACCATTAAGTGTTACTAATCTTGAATGTCCATTATTAGTGTATTTTCTATGGTGCAAATTCCACAAGATTGGTCTTTCATCAATATATCCACATGTACTCTTTGCAATGATAAGAGAGTCACTCTCTCTCCTTGTCCATGTATGCAGAGTATAAACACACACACGGACTTGACTATTTAACATTTACTTCCAGTCTCCTAGTTATCATTTCAAGGCTCTTGTAAAATACTTGGCAGAGATTAAAGCCATCATAAGTGTTTCTCAGTTAGAAAAATACTCAGTAGCCATCGGCCTTTCACATCACCTAAGGTGTTCCTAACGAGATTAGAGGTTTGTTGATTATTTTACGTGGATTGTTACAATGTCCTGAAAAAGAATATTTTCTGTAGAAATGTGCAAGCTGACTCTAAAATGAATATTAAATTTGAAGGACCTAGAATTGCCTAAATGACATTTCAAAGGGAGGACCAAATTGGAGTACTATTCTGCCTGAATATAAGAATTACTGTTAAGCTCCAGTCATCAAGATGGTATATTATTGGTATAACAATGGATAAGTAGTAAACCCATATATACATGTTCAATTGATTTTCAACCAAGCTGCCAGGGGGAAATGCTAGCCTTTTCAATAAATGATGCTGGAACAACTTGAGATTCCTATTTAAAATATATCTTGACCCTTATATTTCACAATGCACACAAAAGTCAACTGCAAATGGATGAGATACTAAGTAAAAAATCAAAAACTAAAACTCTAGAGTAGATGACTATGTTATATGACACAAAAGTAAAACATATCTAACAATATGCTGACATACAGAACATATAACTAACAGAATTCAATAATAAGCAGGCACGGAGCCAAATTAAAATAGTAATTATTTAAGCAGATATTTTATTTAAAAATATGCAGGAATGGCTGAAAAGCATGTGAAAAGATTTTCATTTGTCATGAGAGAAATTCATTAAAAACCATGTTGGGATCCGTTACACACCCACTAGAATGGTTAAAATTAAAAACACTAAAAAGTTTAGTTATTAATGAAGACATAGAGTGATGAGAATTCTCATACCTTGCTGCTGGGGGCATAAAATTGTGTAACCAATCTTAAATAAGTCTAGCATTTTCTTAAAAGATTATACTTACTTCCCTGTGAACCAACAATTTCACTTCTGAGTATTTATCAAAGAGACATGAAATGTATGTCCATACAGAGCCTTGCAAATGAATGTTCATGTCAGTTTTACTCATAAAAACTAATAAGAGGAAACAACCCGAGAACCATCAATAGTTGAATAGAAAAACTACTTGTGAATGCAAATCATAGAATACAGTAGAAGAAAGAAACTATTGATATAACAATATGAATGAATCTCGAAAATGTTAGGCTAAATGCACAAAGCCAGTCACAGAACTTGACGTGCAGTATGACTATTTATACAAATTCTAAAAGGAAAAATTAATCTATTGTGATAAAACACCAGATGACTGGTTACCTGGCCATGGGTCAAGAGATGGAATTGACCACAAATACCCAGGAGGGAAATTTTAGCTGATAGAAATGCTCTATATCTTGATTGTGGTAGTGATTATGCAGGTGTATTTGACAAGTTTCATCACAGTGTATACTTTAAATGGGTGTACAGTATTTTATACAAATTATATTTTTTTCCCTTCAATTTTTTTTACTTGTATCAAGGAAATTAATAGAGAAAAATACATTACTACCATACAACTGAGGGACTAAGCACAGTACATACTATTTAGTTAAAGCTACTACAATATTGTAATTAGCTTCCAATTAAAATAAATACATTAATTTAAAAAGCCTAAGACTTGAAACTTCTTTATGACAGGCAATGTAAGATTAAAATAACAGTATCTTCTATTACCTATGATTGAGAATGTGACGCTGATTAGAAATAAAAGATTTGTAAATGCCATTAATAAAGCTTTCCTTGTGCATTCTATTTTCCAATTTGACATTTTCTCAATTTACCAGATTTACCAGGTGGTGCAAGTGGTAAAGAACCTGCCAGCCAATGCAGGAGCTGTAAGAGACGCGAGTTTGATCCCTGGGTTGGGAAAATCCCCTGGAGAAGGGAATGGCAACCCACTCCAGTATTCTTGTTTGGGGAATTTCATGGGCAGAGGAGTCAGATGGGTTATAGTCCATAGGGTAGCAAAGAGTTGACCCTACTGACCTACTGAGCACGCCCCCAACAGACATATCTGTACACACACACACACACACACACACACACGTATATATTTATATATACGTGTGTGTGTGTGTGTATACACATGCAGACTCATTCCATCTTGTACAATATTTTCAAGAAAGTATAAATAAAGTAGTTCAGGAAACAATGTATGAGACATACATCATTCCTAGTATGGAAGTTAATAAGAGGGGCTGTCAGTTAATAGCATTTACATGATAATCTTATTTCTAGCTCTCTCAAACAGAAATTTCACTCTTCCTAGTCAAAGAAGTGAGAAATAGTATTGATTTACTATTATCAACTTGTATGAAGCAGAGGTGAGCCTTCAGGGATCAAACTGTGAGGTGACTGTAGAGTTGCTGGAAATCTGATTACCATGGTTAAGCTCCCTTCTTTTCACTGGCTTCAAAATTATGCAACATTTTATAGCTGAGGCTTCTATGAAGTCTGTCTCTCCACAGACCCCCACAACGGCCTTGGTAGGAATTCTCATTTTCCTACTGGTCCCTTCAGTTCTGGATCTGTCACTATTGGTGAAGCACTCAGAGGTGAAGGTCTCCCAAATATGCAGTGGCAGATCCAGAAATAAAGGCCAGGGCTTCTGATGACTGCAAGTGTTTTTTTTTTTTTTTTTTTTCCTCTGTAAACCCTACCTTCTCATGTTGACCAAGCTTACTTATTTCTGACAAAAAGGAAACCCAATGAAAGGAACTCAATGGAAAATACTTACATATATATGGATGTCTGTCTATATTATCTATGTCTCTATTCAGTCCCAAATTTAAGAGGGACAGAGAAGGCACAGAAACAAAAATGTATGCCAAACAGAAGTAGAGAATATTAAATGCTAAAAGATATATGTTCAGGTATAGTTAATTAAATCTGATTATAACTGCAAATTTTCAGAGAATGAAAGTGAGGGAAGCATGTGAAAATAAGCCAAGCATAATCACAAGGGGGAGGGCTGGGCTTTTGGGTGGTGCTGGACATAAATTGAACTTTGGGCTAAATTAAACCAAGCACTATGAAGTTGAGGGTCCTAGTTGTTCTTGTCCACATGGAAGTTGCACTTGTATCAATATTTGAGGCATTATAGTATACTATAGTGCTTAAAAGGCTCTGCTTTGGAATTAGATACTATTATTTTTTATTATTATCACCACACACAATAGTAGTGTAGTGTTAGTTGCTCAGTCGTGTCCGACTCTTTGCAACCCCATAGACTGTAGCCCACCAGGCTCCTCTGTCCATGGGATTCTCCAGCAAGAATACTGGAGTGGGCTGCCATTCCTTTCTCCAGAGGATCTTTCTGACCCAGGAATCAAACCCACATCTCCTGCATTGCAGGCAGATTCTTTACCATATGAGTTACAGGGAACACACTTGGAATTAGATAGACTGAGTTCAAACTAAACAGATTTCAAGAATAAATTTTTTTCAACCACTTACCAGGTGTGTGACACTGAGCAGATTGCTTAACCTCTCTGACCCTCATTGGTATTACAAGAAAATGCAATGGTCCTCATAGGGTTTTTTGGAAGATTAGATTAAATAATGATATATAGTTAATTTCTCATATAAATATCAGCTATGGTTATTATTATTAAGAAATAATAATATTATTAATAGCCCACCCCCACATATAATACTGCCTGGCATATAGTAGGTGTTAAGTAATATTTGGGAGTTTAAATAAATATTTTCTTTCTGTCAATATCAAAAGATTAGGTGTGATAAGAAGGACAGGTAGAGGATCTGCTTTTCTCAAAGTGCTATTTCTTCCAAATTCCCACCACTTAGTGCTTCTGGAAAAGGCATCTCTCATCAGCTAACGTCTAAGTATATGCCAACTAACCACACAGTGTTTTCCCTCAAAGAAGATCCAGACACCTCTTCTGAAACAGACATAGTGTGTAGTGCCAGACAATCAACTTTCCTCCATTTCCATCATCTCACCATGCCTCCAAAGACCAACTGTGGGAATACCATGCTTAACATTTTCAACATAATAGCATCTTAAATGTTTTACAAAGCATACAATATTCAAGACATACAAAAGAGAATGAAAAGTAAGTAGTATGGAGAACTGATCTAGTTCCTGCAACAAGTCAATAGCATGAAAACATAAATGGCAGGGAGGATCATCCTGGATTAAAAGAGATGAGTGATCTAACAGTTAAGTATCATGGCTGGACCTTCAGTGCATCTTGATTTGAATTAATTACCTGTAAAAAGCGATGGATTTTTGAGACAATTAGGGGAAGTGTTTTTGTGCCCTTTTGATATAAGGAATTATCATTTTGGTTAAAAATAGCAATGACATTGTTATGTATTTTAAAAGCTCATATTTTGTAGATATGTATACTGCAGCATGTAGAAATAAAATGACATGTTGTTTGGAACTTGCTTTAAAATCTATTATAGCAAAAAAGAACAAAGGTAGGTGAAGAAAACATGGTGACATTTTGATAATTGCTGAATATACAAGTACACAGGAGTTTACTGACACCTCTTTGTATACTTTTGAAAATAACACATATAATCAACATATTTGATGATATGAAGCCCTGAATACAATAAGTACCCATGTATCCAAACTCAGTTTAGGAAACAAAAAGCAATTCAGTTAAACTCCCTGCATCAATGACCTCCACCCCCTACAAAAATGACCACTAGATGGATTTGGGTGTTCATTATTATCTTGTTATGCTATAGTTTTACTGCAGATTTATCTATTCCTAAGAAATACATCAGAGAAGGCAATGGCAAACCACTCCAGTACTCTTGCCTGGAAAATCCCATGGATGGAGGAGCCTGGTGGGCTGCAGTCCATGGGGTCACTAAGAGTCGGACATGAGTGAGCGACTTCCCTTTCACTTTTCACTTTCATGCGCTGGAGAAGGAAATGGCAACCCACTCCTCTGTTCTTGCCTGGAGAATCCCAGGGACGGGGGAGCCTGGTGGGCTGCCGTCTACGGGTTCACACAGAATCGGACACGACTGAAGCGACTTAGCTGCAGCAAGAAATACACAACCTTGTTTTGTATGTTTTTAAACTCCATATAAGCAGTATCCGATTGTATGTGTTCTGTAATTTGCCCTTTTTTGGTAAATATGACGTGTGTGTGATTAATCTCTGTAGCTCCAAATAGAGCCTTCCAAAAATATCTTCCATATTCTTTTCCTGAGCAAACCAACATTTCTGCTAGCACTGTAGGTCCCGAGTATGCCACTCCTGGAATTCCTGCTATGCTCTCTTTATTGGTAAGAAGTTGTGGAAGTTCACTGAATTGCAATATTCCTTGACGAGGAGCTCTGTGTCAAATAAACCTGTCCTTAATTAATGGTTAACAGAATTTCATTTCCTCCCAAATCTGTATTTCTAAAAATTTCATAGAATACATTAGTTAAGTTTCAGCTGTTATCAAATTCATGTTTAATTCCCTCAACAAATAAGTAAAATAAGGCATTGCTGTTGTTCAGTTGCCCAGTCGTGTTTGACTCTTGCGTCCCCATGGACTGTAAAAATAAGGCATAATGACTATACTTTGATTTAGCTATTGTTATTGTAAAGAGTACGTCAAGGCTGTATATTGTCACCCTGCTTATTTAACTTCTATCCAGAGTACATCATGAGAAACGCTGGACTGGAAGAAACACAAGCTGGAATCAAGATTGCCGGGAGAAATATCAATAACCTCAGATATGCAGATGAAACCACCCTTATGGCAGAAAGTGAAGAGCTAAAAAGCCTCTTGATGAAAGTAAAAGAGGAGAGTGAAAAAGTTGGCTTAAAGCTCAACATTCAGAAAATGAAGATCATGGCATCCAGTCCCATCACTTCATGGGAAATAGATGGGGAAAAAGTGGAAACAGTGTCAGACTTTATTTTTCTGGGCTCCAAAATCACTGCAGATGGTGACTGCAGCCATGAAATTAAAAAATGCTTAGTCCTTGGAAGAAAAGTTATGACCAACCTAGATAGCATATTCAAAAGCAGAGACATTACTTTGCCGACTAAGATCCGTCTAGTCAAGGCTATGGTTTTTCCTGTGGTCATGTATGGATGTGAGAGTTGGACTGTGAAGAAGGCTGAGCGCCGAAGAATTGATGCTTTTGAACTGTGATGTTGGAGAAGACTCTTGAGAGTCCCTTGGACTGCAAGGAGATCCAACCAGTCCATTCTGAAGGAGATCAGCCCTGGGATTTCTTTGGAAGGAATGATGCTAAAGCTGAAACTCCAGTACTTTGGCCATCTCATGAGAAGAGTTGACTCATTGGAAAAGACTCTGATGCTGGGAGGGATTGGGGTCAGGAGGAGAAGGGGATACAGAGGATGAGGTGGCTGGATGGCATCACTGACTCGATGGACGTGAGTCTGAGTGAACTCCAGGAGTTGGTGATGGACAGGGAGGCCTGGCGTGCTGCGATTCATGGGGTCGCAAAGAGTCGGACATGACTGAGCGACTGAACTGACTGAACTGATTGTAAGAGCTGACACCGATTGGCCAAATCTAAAGGTCTTGTAATATCTATATTGCCTAACTCTGAACAGAAAGACAAAGATTCACAATCTATCCATTACTCGCTTCACTTGGATGTTGAGAAAGGCTCCAAAAGATTCCCTGTTGTGAGCTGTCTCATTCAAGGAGATTTCCCTGCCCATTTCCTCGAAGGGCAACAATCACCATGTGTAGAGCTTTAAGAAAGGAGGGAGATTGTTACAGAATAATGTTTTAAGTCTATTCCCAAATTGTCTTGGTCACATAGGTGCTCCATAAACACTTATAGTTTTCCCCCTGATTGGAGATTCAGTAAGGACAGAATCTCTTGAACACATTCATTGGTCATCATTGGAAGCACATTCTCAAAAAGAAAAAATAAGCAAGTGAAAGGCATCTGAATGCCTCTTCATCTCTAGGTAGCTTGTGCAGAACTGACTTTAGGATGGTAAAAGGAATGTATAAGGGAAAGGCCCTTATCTTTGCTTGCACTCTGAGGCTCAATAACAAATCTACACCAAAATGTTGTGGCTCTTGGATGTACAGAAAAAGGTGACAGGAGCTTTTTCCACACCTGCCTAACAAATCCTCTTCTGAACTCCCACAGTGGCCTAAAAGAGTCTCTTCCTGCTTTCTTCCTCTCAGAGCTTAGGCCTAACTGGATTCAGAATTTTTTTCTCTTTTGTAAGACAGAAACCCACCACTATCCTTTGCATTTGTTGCATTTTGTAATGATCAAACTGTCTTTACCTCACTGACAATAATTTAATTCTTGATGTCCTTGGCCTGTTATTAATCATCGCTTCTGTGGTCAGGAAAGACAAGCTTGTTAAGTACTGCTACTTTTGGCCATAATTTCTAATCAGAGATTTATTCTTATTGTGGTTGGCCAGCCATCTTAAAAAGACAGTTTTCAAAGTCCACAGACTCTCCATTAAAAGTTCTCCTGTTAGGCGTAACTGAGAGGGACTTTTTAAAAGTACACTTAGATTTCACATAGCCAGTTTTCTCCAGAACCAAGGTTCCATACATTCTCTGTGGTTAAAAACTTTCTTCAAAAATGTCATTATAATCTAATCTGTTTTGGAGTAAGAAGCCTTATGTTTATTCCACATCCCACCATGGTGCATTTAAATGACTCGTTTTGTCTGTGCCCACATACAGGAGCATTCAGATATAAAATAGTTTGACCTTTTGTTGCTGGAATTTGTTTAGGTTTGTTCTCTTTTGGGGCTTCCCATGTGATGCTAATAGTAAAGAATCTGCCTACAAGAATCTGCCTGCCAATGTAGGAGACATAAGAGACACAGCTTTCATCCCTCAGTTAGGAAGATCCCCTAGAGTAGGAAATGACAACTCATTCCAGTATTCTTGCTTGGGAAACCCAAGGGCAGAGGAGCCAGGGGGGCTACAGTCCATGGGGCTGCAAAGAGTTGGATGTGACTGAGCACATTCTCTTTTTCTGTGCTCTCTTTTTGACTCTTCAAACTCACAAGATTGTATTTTCTTCTTAAATTTGATCTTAAGTACTGTTTCATCACAGTTCTCTTGTTTGGCATGGAACACCTCTACCAAGATCCATTTAGTAAGCTCTGAGAAAGCTCAAATTTTCACAGCAGTTGGTAAAATTGGCTTTGACTTTGTCAGTTACCTTGGTTCATGACCTTGTTTGATTGACTTCCTGGTATATGTCAAAGAGGGAAGATAGCTTAATCAAAAGTCTCATCTTGCCCTTGTAAGATAGGATGGCTAGTCGCCCTTAGCAGAAATGGGTGGTTTAATATAGCAGTGTTGTCCACTGTTTACAATAGCCAAGATAGAAACAACCTACATGTCCACTGACAGATGGATAAAGAAGATGTGAGGCAAATTATGATGGAATATTACTCATTCATTAAAAGCATGAAATCATGCCTTGTGAAGAAATAGCTATGGATCTAGAGATGTTCATATAAAGTAAGTCAGAAAGACAAATACCATACGATATCACTCATATTTGGAATCTAAATATGATATAAATGAACCTATCTACAAAACAGAAAGGGATTCATAGACACAGAGGAGATTTCTGATTGCTGAGAGGTGGGGTTGTGGGGAAGGAAGGATTGGGAGTTTGGGATCAGCAGATATAAACTGTTATATATAGGACAGATAAACAACAAGGTCCTACTGTATAGCACAGGGAACTACATTCAATATCCTCTGATAAGCCATAGTGGAAAATCAGGGTTCAGGATGGGGAACATGTGTATACCTGTGGTGGATACATGGTGATGTATGGGAAAACCAATACAATAAAGTAATTAACCACCAATTAAAACAAATAAATTTCTTTAAAAATATATATGTATAACTGAATCATTTTGCTGTATAGCAGAAACTAACACAATATTGAAAAACTGTACTTCCATAAAATTAATTTGTAAAAAAATAAAGTAAATGCTCTCTTCCTTTTATCTTGTCAATTAGCTGTATACACTACAGAAACTTTGGGACACTCATTGGGCACTTTAAAATTTTGAGGCCCTAATAAGTACAATTTTATAAATAATTGTCTTTATCTCTGTGTGTATCAATACATTTATTCACCAAGCATTCACTAATACCTCAGAATATTTCAGGCACTATGCTGAGTGATGGGAATGCAGATCTCTCAAGAAACTTATTTTTCCCCAAAATTTTATTTGAAAGTGAAGTTGTTAGTCATTCAGTCGTGTCCAACTCTCTGCAACCCCCCAGACTGTAGTTTGCCAGACTCCTCTATCTATGGAATTCTCCAGGCAAGACTACTGGAGTATTCTAGGAGATGTTAATAGGCATTATGTAAAAATAATCTAACAAATTTATGTGATTAAATAGGTTTAGAAAAAGATTAAACTGAGGTCATTAATTTGTTGGCTATGGAATATCTCAGACTATGCTTTGGGAAATGATAGTCTGGAAGAAATCATATCATGGTTAGTTTAATGACATTATGTTTTGTTGCTTCTTTTCTTCCTAGACATACTTTTTTTCCTTGAAACCTGATACTAATATAGCCACTGCAGCCTTCATGGAGTTACTGTTTGCATGCATATCTTTCTATATCCATTTATTTTCAAGCTTCCTGTATCTTTCTATTTAAAGTGTGTCTCTTGTAGATAGTTCATAGATGTGTTCTGCTGTTTTATTGATTTTGATGATCTCTGCCTTTTAATTTGTGAGTTTATTCCATTAAAATTTAATATAGTCATTGATGTACTTGTGCTTGGAATGTCATGTTACTGTTTTCTATTTTCCCTTTGTTTTCAGTTCCTCTCTGAATCATCTTTGTATTACTACATCTCTCTGCTTTGTTCATATTAGATAATAAACATTTGTTGAATTGATTAATGAACAGTCCTGTCTTCTGTGAACACACCAGATTCCTCCAGGCAGTGTAAAATTTTTCTCCCTTTTATACTCATACAAAATTGACAAAATACCCAAACATTTCTCATAGACCCTGGGGTTTATTGCCAAGATATTTCTAATCCTGGCAAGATTCCTGGGATGCCTGGGACATTTGGATATGGTATGATGATTTGAGCATACACAAAAGGAACACAGTCATCTTTTTTTCAGTGTTTCAATTGCTTATAAGGAGATAGGGGTTGACATTATAATTATTGTTAAAAGTGGTTTAGAAGGAAAAGGTTATATGAAATATTGGAGTGGCTTAGGGTATCACTGTAAATTCTCAAATGGCACCAGCCTGTTATTCATCCAATAGAATATTCCCTTTGTCTATAAATCAGACTGGTATTTGCATTCAACACAATATTTTTGATTCCCAAGGCTGTCAGGAGTATTGAAGGGACTGAACAGTGTGTGTTAGAGGTTGTCATTTCTTTCTCCAGGGGCTCTTCCCAACCCAGGGATTGAACCCAGGTCTCCGCAATGCAGGGCAGATTTTTACCACCTGAGCCAACAGGAAAGCTACAGTGGTGGTGTTTAAGTGTCACATTGTAGGGCAGCTGTTTGCTTTTGTGTCTTCCTTCTTCACTAGATTGTTTTCTCCATAATGGAAGGGCCAGCATCTTATTAGTATATTGCTACAAGATTCACAGTGCCTGGCAAGTAGTAGATACTCAACTATTTGGATATTTGAATAATTAACAGATAGAAATTCAAGAAAAGCTGCTGAAATACAAAACTTCCAAACATATTTGTTTCTAAAATAGGAGAAATATAGCAGGGATGTTCTCACTGAAAGACATCAAGCCAGTACAGTCCACGCTATGGGGTATTTGAGAACACACAAAAAGAACACTGAATCAATTTTCCACCTTAGTGAAAGTTAGACCATGCTTTTGTTCTGAAGCATAGAGAGATAGATGACATTTTTCAGTAAAGGCCCCAGTTCACCCAAGTCAAACATCTGTGGGTAATTTTGAAAATATCTGACAGCTAATCTTAACATCAGATTCTTCCAAGTGGCCATAAATATGTGTGTGTTTGGGTGTGAGAGAAAGAGAGGGAGGGATGGAGGAAAGGAAGGGAGGGGGGAAAGGGAGAAGAATCAAGCATAAAGGGCTTATGATGGAAAACCTTACAGCTTTTCTTCCTGACATCAGTGGCATTACTTATGAGAGAGAGAGAGAAAAAAAAAAAAAACTGGCACCAAGAGGAGATCCAAAAATGAAAAGATTAATTTCCTAGTTTTGTTAAACACAGTGGTTGGGTCTTCCTTAAACAATGGTCTGAAAAAAGGGAACAATTCAAAGTCAAACTTGACACAGACACTCTGCCCTCTCAAAAGGTAGCAGGGGATTTTTGTATGCTTAAGAAAACAACACGTCCTTGTACTTGGATGAAGTGATACATGTCTTTATTTTCATGAATTATAATTCCAGTTCTCATGTTTTACTTGTGGATATAAGAGGATAATATGTTAAAGTATAAAAGATTTATACAATCAACTCTTTTAAGACATGGTTTTGTATTTATCTCTTACCATAATTTTTAAAAATTTAAAGTCTTTGTAGTCCTAAGATGGCAGAGGTATAGGACAGGGAGACCATTTTCTCACCCACAAATTCATCAAAAGAACAGTTGAACGCTGAGCAAATTCCACAAAACGACTTCTGAATGCTGGCAGAGGACATCAGGCACCCAGAAAGGCTTCCCATTGTCTTTGAAAGGAGGAAAGAAAAAATATACAACATAAAAAGAGAGACAAAAGAGGGAGGGATGGAGATCCATCCCAGGAAGGGAGTCTTAAAAGAGAGAGAAGTTTCTAAACACCAGGAAACACTCTCACTGGTGAATCTGTGGCAAACTTGGAACCTCAGAGGGCAACATAACCAGGAGTAAAAATAAATAAATAATTTAAACCCATAGATTACGTGCCTAAGGCAACTCCCAGTGGAGAAATAGTGCAGACCCTCACATCTCCCATTAGCAAGCGGGATGCACAGAGAGGCATGGGCTGCGTTGCTTAGGATAAGGACCTGGTCTGAATACCCCGAGGGCAATATGAGGGAACTAACTGGAGATAGCAACCCAGACTGTGGGATAGCTATCCAGCAAAAAGCCCTAACCTAAAACACTGCCAGGCCCACTCACAGAACAAAGGACTGAGCAGAGCTAGCTGACTGCGGACAAGCCCATCTCTCAAAGGAGACAGGCAGGCAAGGGCAGCCAGAGCTGGAAGGGGGCAATCGCGGCCCCAGAGAGGCATCATCTACCAAACTGCAAGCAGGTTTCATTGCTAACCATGAGTCTTTGGGATTCTGGACAGTGGACATCCTCTGAAGGGTCGCAGCCAGAGATCTGCTCCCCAGAGGAGACACACAGCACACTTGAGAAGGCATGCTGGTTGTACACCCAGAAAACCAAGCAAGTGGGATGCCGGAGGTGAAAAGTCACAGCTCACCAAGCACCTTGTCACCTGAGGTGCTCAGAACGGGGAAGGACACAAAATGCAGGCCCAATCAAACTGCACTTTTGTGGAGCACCTGAGAACCTGAACCTGAGTGGCTTAGAACTGGGAAGTGCACTCAACTCAGGGCTGGCCTCAGACAGTTCCAGGTAGAACAACCTAGAGCCTGAGCAGTGTAGACTGGGAAAGCACACACACTGTGAGCAGGGGCAAACCTAGTGTGGCCAAGACACTGGGAGCACTTCCCACAGATGCCAGTGATATTTGTTTGCAGTGTTCCTCTCTCCCCACAGTATGACTGAACAAGTGAGCAAAAAAATAGTAATCACTACTACCCCCTTGTGTCAGAGCAGAAATTAGGGAAGAGGCCAGCAAACAGAAACTAAAATAAACAGAGGGAACCACTTTGGAAGTGACAGGTGCAATAGATTAAAACCCTGCAGTTAGCACCAACTACATAGGAATGAGCCTATAGATCTTGAGAAGTGTAAGCCAGATCAAGAAACTGTCTGAAAATGAACTGACCTCACACTGTCCACAACATCACCAGAGAAAGTCCTAGATATATTTTTACTATTATCATTTAAAAAATTTAAATGTTAAAAAAAATTTTAAGCCCTTTATTACTCCTTTAATTTTCATTTTAATAACCTGCTATTACTTTGCTAAAAGAAAAAGACCCTATTTTTAAAGCAAACTTCATATATATATATATGTATGTATATAATAATTTTTGTGACTTTGATTTTTTTCTTTAATATTGCATTTTTGAGAATCTAACCTCTAATCTAGATTTTTAATCTTTGCTTTTTGGTATTTGTTATCAATTTTGTACCTTTAAGAACCAAATCTTCAGTACTCATTTTTACTTGGGAGTGAGATTACTGGCTGGATTGCTCTTTCCCCCTTTGGACTCTCCTTTTTCTCCACCAGGTCGCCTCTGTCTCCTCCTCCTCCTACTTCTCTTCTCTACCCAACTCTGTGAATATCTTTGTGTGTTCCGGGCTGTGGAGAACACTTAGGGAACTGATTACTGGCTGGATATGTCTCTCTCCTTTTGATTCCCCCTTTTATCCTCCGGCCACCTCTCCTTCCTCCCTCTTCTCTTCTCTGTGCAACTCCATGAACATCTCTGAGGGGTCCAGACTGTGGAGAGCACATCAATTCAGTTCAGTTCAGTCGCTCAGTCGTGTCCGACTCTTTGCGACCCCATGAATTGCAGCACATAGGGAAGTGATTACTGGCCAGCTTGCTCTCTCCTCTTTTAATTTCCCCTCTTCTACTCCTGGTCACCTCTGTCTCACTCCTCCCTCTTCTCTTCTCCATGTAACTCTGTGTACCTCTCCAAGTGTCTCTGACTGTGGAAAAACTTTACACCATTAACCTAGATGTTTTATCATCAGTGCTGTATAGATGGAGAAGTCTTGAGGCAGTAAGGATAAGACTGAAAACCAGAGTCAGGAGGCTTAAGTCCAAATCCTGAGAACACCAGAGAACTCCTGACTCCAGGGAACATTAATTGATAGGAACTCATTAAAAGCCTCCATACCTACACTGAAACCAAGCACCACCCAAGGGCCAACAAGTTCCAGAGAAAGACATACTGCACAAATTCTCCAGCAACACAGCAACACAGCCCTGAGCTTCAATATACAGACTGCCCAAAGTCACATCAAACCTATTGACATCTCAAAACTCACTACTGGACCCTTCAGTGTATTCCAGAGAGAAGAAATCGAGCTCCACCCACCAGAACACCAACACAAGCTTCCATAACCAGGAAACCTTGACAAGCCACACATCCAAGCTCACCCACAGCAAGGAACCTCCACAATAAAGAGGAACCACAAACTGCCAGAATACAGAAAGGCCACCCCAAACACAGCAATATAAACAAGATGAAAAGGCAGAGAAATATCTAGCAGGTAAAGGAAAAGGATAAATGCCCACCAAACCAAACACAAGAATAAGAGATAGGGAATCTATCTGATAAGAATTCTGAATAATGATAGTGAAAATGATCCAAAATCTTGAAAACAAAATGGAGTTACAGATAAATAGACTAGAGACAAAGATCGAGAAGATGCAAGAAAGGTTTAACAGGATCTAGAAGAAATAAAAAAAGAATTAATATATAATGAATAATGCAATAAATGAGATAAAAAAAAACACACTCTGAAGGGAACCAACAGTAGAATAATGGAGGCAGAAGATAGGATTAGTGAGGAAGAAGATTGAATGCTAGAAATAAATGAAACAGAGAGGAAAAAAGAAAAATGAAATAAAAGAAATGAGGACAACCTCAGAGACCTCTGGGACAATGCTAAACACCCCAACATTTGAATCATAGGAGTCCCAGGAGAAGAAGACAAAAAGAAAGGCCATTAGAAAATACTTGAGGAGATAATAGTTGAAAACTTCCCTAATATGGGGAAGTAAATAGTCACCCAAGTCCAAGAAACACAGAGAGTCCCAAACAGGATAAACCCAAGGTGAAACACCCCAAGACACATATCAATCAAATTAACAAAGATCAAACACAAAGAACAAATATTAAAAGCAGCAAGGGAAAAACAACAAATAACACACAAGGGGATTCCCATAAAGATAACAGTTGATGTTTCAATAGAAACTCTTCAGGCCAGGAGGGAATGGCAGCACACACTTAGAGAGATGAAAGAAAATAACTTACAACCCAGATTACTATACCCAGCAAGGATCTCATTCAAATACGAAGGAGAAATCAAAATCTTTACAGACAGGGAAAAGCTAAGAGAATTCAGCACCACGAAACCAGCACTCCAACAAATGCTAAAGGATTTTCTCTAGACAGGAAACTCAGAAAGGGGGTATAAACTCGAACCCAAAATAGTGCAGTAAATGTCAATGAGATCATACTGATCAATAATTACCTTAAATGTAAATTGTTTGAATGCCCCAGTGAAAAGACAAAGACTGGCTGAATGGATACAAAAACAAGACCCTTATTTATGTTATCTACAAGAGACGCACCTCAAAACAAGGGACAGATACAGACTGAAAGTGAAGGGCTGGAAAAAATATTCCACACAAATAGAGACCAAAAGAAAATAGGAGTAGCAATACTCATATCAGATAAAATATCTTTAAAACAAAGGCTGTGAAAAGAGACAAAGCAGGACACTACATAATGATCAAAGGATCAATCCAAGAAGATATAACAATATGCACCCAACATAGGAGCACCACAATATGTAAGACAAATGCTAACTGGTATGAAAGGGGAAATTAATAATAACACAAAAATAGTGGGAGACTTTAATACCCCACTCACACTTATGGATAGATCAACTAAACAGAAAATTAACAAGGAAACGCAAACTTTAAATGATGCAATAGACCAGTTAGACCTAATTGATATCTATAGGGCATTTAACCCCAAACAATTAATTTCATGTTTTTCTCAAGTGCACATGGAACCTTCTCCAGGATAGATCACATCCTGTGCCATAAATCTAGCCTTGGTAAATTCAAAAAACTGAAATCATTTCAAGCATATTTTCTTACCACAATGCAGTAAGATTAGATCTCAATTACTAGAGAAAAATATTAAAATATCCAACATATGGAGGCTGAACAACACGCTGCTGAATAACCAACAAATCACCGAAGAAATAAAAAAGAAATCAAAATATGCATAGAAATGAAAGAAAATGAAAACAAAACAACCCAAAATCTATGGCACACTAAAAGCAGTGCTAAGGCAAAGGTTCATAGCAATGCAGGCTTACCTCAAGAAACAAGAAAAAAGTCAAATAAATAATCTAACTCTACACCTAAAGCAACTAGAAAAGGAAGAAATGAAGAACCCCATGGTTAGTAGAAGGAAAGAAATCTTAAAAATTAGAACAGAAATAAATGGAAAAGAAACAAAAGAGACCATAGCAAAAATCAACAAAGCCAAAAGCTGGTTCTTTGAGAGGATAAATAAAATTGACAAACCATTAGCCAGACTCATCAAGAAAGAAAGGGTGAAGAATCAAATCAGCAAAATTAGAAATGAAAATGGAGAAATCACAACAGACAACACAGAAATACAAAGGGTCATAAGAGACTACTATCAGCAACTATATGCAAATAGAAGGGACAACTTGGAAGAAATGGATAATTCTTAGAAAACTTCAACTTTCCAAAACTGAACCAGGAAGAAATAGAAAATCTTAACAGACCCATCACAAGCACAGAAATNAAATGGAGAAATCACAACAGACAACACAGAAATACAAAGGGTCATAAGAGACTACTATCAGCAACTATATGCAAATAGAAGGGACAACTTGGAAGAAATGGATAAATTCTTAGAAAACTACAACTTGCCAAAACTGAACCAGGAAGAAATAGAAAATCTTAACAGACACAACACAAGCGTGGACATTGAAACTGTAATCAGAAATTTTCCAGTAAACAAAAGCCCAGGTCCATATGGCTTCACAGCAGAATTCTACCAAAAATTTAGAGAAGAGCTAACACCTATCCTACTCAAACTCTTCCAGAAAATTGCAGAGGAAGGTAAACTTCCAAACTCATTCTATGAGGCCACCATAACCCTAATACCAAAAACACAAAGATGCCACAAAAAAAGAAACCACAGTCCAATGTCACTGATGAACATAGATGCAAAAATCCTTAACAAAATTCTAGCAAACAGAATCCACAAGCATATTAATAAGATCATACATCATGACCAAGTGGGCTTTATTCAAGTGATGCAAGGATTCTTCAATATCCACAAATCAATCAATGTAATACACCACATTAACAAATTGAAAAATAAAAACCATATGATTTTCTCAATAGATGCAGAGAAAGCCTTTGACAAAATTCAACATCCATTTATGATAAAAACCCTCCAGAAAGCAAGAATAGAAGGAACATACCACAATATAATAAAAGCTATGTATGACAAACCCACAGCAAACATTATCTTCAATGATGAAAAATTAAAAGCATTTCCCCCAAAGTCAGGAACAAGACAAGGGTGCCCATTCTCGCCACTACTATTCAACATAGTTTTGGAAGCATTGGCCACAGCAATCATAGCAGAAAAAGAAATAAAAGGAATTCAGTTCAGAAAAGAAGAAATAAAACTCACCCTGTTTGCAGATGACATGATCCTCTACATAGAAAACCCTAAGAACTCCACCAGAAAATTACAAGTGCAAATCAATGAATATATTAAAGTTGCAGGATATAAAAACAGCACACAGAAATCCCTTGCATTCCTATTCACTAACAATGAGAAAACAGAAAGAGAAATTAAGGAAACAATTCCATTCACCATTGCAATGAAAATAATTAAATACTTAGGAATATATCTACCTAAAGAAACAAAAAACCTAGATATAGAAAACTATAAAACACAGGTGAAAGAAATCAAAGAGGACACCAGTAGATGGGGAAATATACCATGTTCATGAATTGGAAGAATCAATATAGTGAAAATGAGTTACTACCCAAAGCAATCTACAGAGTCAATGCAAGCCCTATCAAGCTACCAATGGTATTTTTCACAGAATTAGATCAAATAATTTTACAATTTGTATGTAAATACAAGAAATTTCAAATAGCCAGAGCAATCTTGAGAAAGAATAGAACTGGAAGAATCAACCTGCCTGACTTCAGTCTTACTACAAAGCCACAGTCATCAAGACAGTATGGTACTGGAACAAAGACAGAAACATAGATCAGTGGAACAAAATAGAAAGCCCAGAGATAAATCCACACACCTATGGACACCTTATCTTCGACAAAGGAGACAAGAATATACAATGGATAAAAGACAATCTCTTTAAAAAGTGGTGCTGGGAAAATCGGTTGAGGACTTGTAAGAAAGTGAAACGAACACTTTCTAACACCATACACAAAAATAAATTCAAAATGGATTAAAGATCTAAAGATAAGGCCAGAAACTGTTAAATTCCTAGAGGAAGACATAGGCAAATCACTCTCCAACATAAATCAGTTCAGGATCCTCTATGACCCATCTCCCAGAATATTGGGAATAAAAGCAAAAATAAACAAATGGGATCTAATTAAAAATTAAAAGTTGTTGCACAACAAAGAAAACTATAAGCAAGGTGAAATGACAGGCTTCAGAATGGGAGAAAATAATAGCAAACGAAGCAACTGACAAAGAATTAAGGTCAATATATATACAAGCAACACCTACAGCTCAATTCCAGAAAAATTAACAATAAAAAAATGGCTAAAGAACAAAACAGATATTTCTCCAAATAAGACATACAGATGTCTAAGAAACACATAATAAGATGATCAGTTCAGTTCAGTCGCTCAGTCGTGTCCAACTCTTTGTGATCCCATGAATCGCAGCACGCCAGGCCTCCCTGTCCATCACCAACTCCCGGAGTTTACTCAAACTCATGTCAATCGAGTCAGTGATGCCATCCAGCCATCTCATCCTCTGTCGTCCCCTTCTCCTCCTGCCCACAATCCCTCCCAGCATCAGGGTTTTTCCAATAAGTCAACTCTTCCCATGAAGTGGCCAAAGTATTGGAGTTTCAGCTTTAGCAACAGTCCTTCCAATGAACACCCAGGAATGGTCTCATTTAGAATGGACTGGTTGGGTCTCCTTGCAGT
>SJXQ01007773.1:0-10507 GCA_006408695.1 Aepyceros melampus
CAATGGCATCCCACTCCAGTACTCTTGCCAGGAAAATCCCATGGATGGAGGAGCCTGGTGGGCTGCAGTCCATTGGGCCACTAAGAGTCAGACACTACTGAAGCAACTTAGCAGCAGCAGCATGACATAATACATAGAAAATTTTTAAAATAAATAAATAAAATCTGTTTTTAAGAACGCTACACATTGCTCATTTTTTAAAAAATAAACAAAGAAACAAACTCAACATTCAAAAAACGAAGATCATCACATCTAGTCCCATCACTTCATGGTAAATAGATGGAGAAACAATGGAAACAGTGACAGACTTTATTTTCTTGGGCTCCAAAATCACATTAGATGGTGATTGCAGTCACAAAATTAAAAGGCACTTACTCCTTGGAAGAAAAGGTATGACAAACCTGAACAGCATATTAAAAAGCAGAGACATTGCTCTGCCAACAAAGGACCATCTAGTCAGAGCTATGGTTTTTCCAGTAGTCATGTATGGATGTGACAATTGGACCATAAAGAAGGCGGAGCACCGAAGAATTGATGTTTTTGAACTGTGGTGTTGGAGAAGACTCTTGAGAGTCCCTTGGACTGCAAGGAGATCAAGTCAGTCAGTCCTAAAGGAAATCAGTCCTAACATTAGATGGTGATTGCAGTCACAAAATTAAAAGGCACTTACTCCTTGGAAGAAAAGGTATGACAAACCTGAACAGCATATTAAAAAGCAGAGACATTGCTCTGCCAACAAAGGACCATCTAGTCAGAGCTATGGTTTTTCCAGTAGTCATGTATGGATGTGACAATTGGACCATAAAGAAGGCGGAGCACCGAAGAATTGATGTTTTTGAACTGTGGTGTTGGAGAAGACTCTTGAGAGTCCCTTGGACTGCAAGGAGATCAAGTCAGTCAGTCCTAAAGGAAATCAGTCCTGAATATTCATTGGAAGGACTGATGCTGAAGCTGAAACTCCAATTCTTTGACCACCTGATGTGAAGAGCCAACTCTTTAGAAAAGACCCTGATGCTGGGAAAGATCAAAGGCAGGAGGAGCAGGGGATGACAGAGGACAAGATGGTTGGATGGCATTACTAATTCAATGGACATTAGTTTGAGCAAGCTCCTGAAGAAGGACATCGAAGCCTGGCATGCTGCAGTCCATGGGGTTGCAAAGACTCAAACATGACCAAGTGACTAAACAACATCAACAAAATATGGTTAAATCAAGATATATTTGTTGATATTTGTTCCAAAGTAATAATACCTTCTGAACTTTCAATATCCAAAGTCAGTATCTGCCTGAATGTTTCAATCTTTAAGGGAATACACACCCCTAGTCTCTGGGAAAGTTTAGTGGCTGCCAAATGAGGAGCACACAGAATCTAAGGTGATAGAAGTTTTTATTCTAAGACTTTTGAAATTTCATGTCTCTTCTTTTTCAAATGTGATCACTATGTAACTAACACCTTAAAATCCAGACAAGGGAAAGTATAGAAATATAACCTGGTATGTATTACAAAGACAAGATATTTAATTATTTTTTTATTTTCCTTTCTTCTGCTAATTATTTTTGTAAGTTTGTCTCAATAGAAGCTGAAAAGCTATATAAAACAAAGTGATGCTCAAAATGCACAAGCTGTTTTTTGACATTTCTAAAGACCTAAGTGTATTTCCATATAATTGTGAGCCTCATCCTAGTTACTTCCCCAGCACTGAATACTTTTAAGTATTATGTTTATCATGATCAGCCATTTAAGGCATTTGAATGGGCGTGGTCACAGTTGTTCTATTTGGGCCTCAGCTTTTTCATTTAAGTTCAGAAGCATGCTATTCAAGCATCGTTTGAGATTTCAGTGGTTGGTCAATTCATCCCATATATTACATGCTTGTATATTACATTGGAGTCTTTTTTTAACACTTTAAGGATAATTGACATATTGGAATCAACCTAAAGAATTTTGTATTTCCCTTTCTTTTGTAGTTCTGAAATTAAAAGTTACTTCTTAACTTTTTTGTTGTTTGGAGGTAAGAGAATGGAATTTGAAAAATAAAAATCAGTTTTCTTTGTTGAAAAGAGCTAATATACATATTTAAAATATTCTTTATTAGTGTAGTTTTTCTTGTTAGTTCCTTTATAATTTCTTCCTTATTTCTTTGAATTCAGACTATGAAAAAGGAATTTTTAAAATTTAACTTTTATTTTTTTATACCCCAACACAAAATGAATAGGGAAATCTTAATAAACTATCCAGAATGTTTATCATATGTAATAAGATTCCCATTACATTGGTATTATAGAGATAAGGCTCACTGAAAGACTAGTGAATTCAAAAAGACTTTCAATAGTGTGGGAGAAAGAAGTTTTTTCAGATGACAATGTGACAATTGTGTTTAGTTCTTTCAATACATATTAAAGCATAAAATTTCTTAAATACAGATAAATAGAAGAAAATTTTTAAAATACTTAATAATTCTTATAATATCATGGTTAATATTTTTCATCTTTTTCAATGTCTACATCGGCACATGTTTGTAACAAAGTGGTATTATATTATTTGGTGGCTCAGTAGTAAAAAAAAATACACCTGCCAATGCAGGAAATGTGGGTTCAGTCCAGGGATCAGGAAGATCCACTGGAGAAAGAAGAGGCAACCCACTCTACTATTCTTGCCTGAGAAATCCTATGGACAGAGGACTCTGGCAGGCTACATACAGTCCATGGGGTTGCAAAAGGGTAGGACACAACTTAGCAACTAAACAGCAGTTATTCATGATGTTTTGTAGTCAGTTCTCAGCATATTGAACATTATGTTGTCCTGAACATTAAACACCATCTACAACATTTAGCAGATAGGTCATGTTTATTTGAATTGACTTTCCACTGTAGAACAATCTTCTCTGGGCCCTTGCTTTTGATCCCTTTCTATTCCACAGCATTAACCATTTTTGCTTCTAAAATTTCTAGTGTAAACGGAATTATGTTTAACCCTCTGGGACACATTGTCAGATTACTCTCTAGAAAGAATGTATAAAAGTGTATTCTCACTGATAGTATGTACATAAGACTGTTGTTTCCCTAACCTGAACAATACTTGGTAATATTAATTTTAAAACAATCTTTAGCTATTTAAAGGGGAAAAAAAAACCTTGATATCTAATTGCTGTTTTATTTTTTGTACTTCTAGAATTGCTGATGCAGCTAAACATTTAAAAATTGTGTCCAGTGGTCCCTTTCTTTTTTTTTTTTTCTCTTCATGGCCTGTGCCATTTTTCTATCAAAGTGCTTATCATTATGTTTTTGTTTTATATGAAGTCTTAATGAATTAAGATTTTTAACTCTTTTGGAAATAGTTTTTTTCTAGTTTGTATGATCTAGTTTTACTTATAAAAGCTTATTAAAAAAATACTATATAGGAAAACTATCTAACTTTTATTTCTTTCATTGGTATAATGTTAAGAAGGCCTTACCCAGTTTATGCTTATGCTTTCAAAGTCTTTTTCTTTATGTAAACTCTAGTCTATCTGAAATATATTTGCCTGCTTTGAGGAAAGGACCTATATTTATTTTCAGATATTACTGTTTTCCCAATACCATTAATTTATAATCCTAAATGGTACTTTTTAATCAGAAACTATCTTTTCAAATAATGAAATATTTTAAATGTCCTTTAGTCATATTGGAGACTTTATAAGTAGAGACTGGAAAAAAAAAAAAAGAGAGAGCAATAAGATTTGTCCTTATATTACGTAAAGAAAATGACAGGGACTAGGAAGAATAGACAAAAGAGGCATTGATAAAGAAATACTGATAATCGTGTTTATTTGAGAGACTTTAAAAAGCCAAAGGAAGTCTTGCTGGGAAAAAGTAATGTGGTCAGAAGAGCAACTAACTCTTTTATGAGAATAATAATAGTCAAGGTGGTGAGGTGACTAGGGAGAGAGAAAAAAAAACAAGAATTCTAGAGGCATTGAATGAAAATAGTGGGATTCATGACATAGGCAGAAATCATTAGGAAAAGGAAAAGGGAGGAGTTGATGTTAAAGAGCATGACTGATAGGAAGTTGGTGCCTCACCATAGGAAAAGGAAGTAATGCTGAGTTAGAATCCAAAGAGAAAGGCCAAGCGTTCAGTTTTGACCATGCTGTCTTTTAATAGCAAAAAGATTTCTGTATATGACCTCATGTGAAGAATCTTTAAATACTGAATATAATTCCTGTATGTAACTTTGATTTTTAAATTGGTGAAAATCAGAGAGGTAAAAGCAAGAGAATACTGTACATGGTGCTGTACTGTGCTTAGTCCTGTCCGACTCTTTACAACCCCGTGTACTGTAGCCCGCCAGGCTCCCCTGTCCATGGGGATTTTCCAGGCAAGAATACTGGCATGGTTGCCATGCCTTCCTCCAGAGGACCTTCCCAACCCAGTGATCAAACCCAGGTCTTTAGCATTGCAGGCAGATTCCTTATCGAGCCACCAGGGAAGCCCTATAAAAATAACTATAGTACAAGGCAAAATATGTTAAGTATGATAAGAGTTATAAGCAAAAGGAGTCAGACTGGAGAGAGATTTTTACCCAGGGGCAAGGTTTTCTTTAATAGTATATTTTTATTTTGAGTCATTGCATCTCACTCCCATGTACAACTATACTCTAAGTTTAGGAAAAGATCATCAGATTCCTGTATAAAACTCCAAAATATCAGACCTGGGAGGGATCCTAGAAGTCAACTCCCATCATCTCACTCCCTTCCTCCAGTATTATTGTTTGTCCTCTTAATGTACAGGTACTGTAGATTGGATTACACAGGCTATATCAAGCCACTCTTATTTCAGACACTCAAAAATGAATCCCACAAACTGTACAGCTTCTTCATCCTGGTGAGAATGAAGACAATTTTATTGTAGGTTCTTCAGCTCAAAAAGGAGTAGTCCCAGTATTGTGCAGATTATAATGATTCAGCAGTTGATAATCTCTGAGAATTTTCATGCTCATATTCTACCACTGAATCTAGAGAATGAAAAAAGAGAAATAGGGAGAATGTCATCAGAGGGTCAAATACATGGAAAATGATGGAGGAAGCAATCTGTCTTAAACTGGACAGAAGAGTGGTGAAACTAGGACTGGTAGATACAGTGGTAAAATTGCAAAACTACTTAAATATCTGGATGGTGATTTAATCCTTTAGAGAGACATGGGAAAGGGTGATTTGCTGAGCAATAAAGATACAACAGGGAGGGACTGAGTGTGAAGCCTGAAATCAAAGTTAAAGTCAGAAGGGAAATTAGGAGGGTGGATAATGTTTTTACTTTCATACATTTCGAGTTAAATGCTAGAGTGATACATCTAGGCTAAGAGATGGTTGGCAATAAAAGAGAGGATGAAGAATAAAAAGGCAGAGGTGGTCCTGGCCTGGGAGCAAAAATAACAGCAACACCTCCTGAATCATTGCTGTTACTCTGGGCACCTGTGTTTAATTTGAAGGCCTCCATCCCTCTTACATTATGAGACCTAATGAGATCATGGCTGGAGGTGGTATGACTGAACTTTTTGTGGCTGAGTTATACACATTACTGTTTTATCCTCTAATCTTGGTGATGAAATCATTGTTTCAAATTGAATCAGAGTTTCACTATGGCTGGCATGCAAGTTATTATTCTCAGTACACGTTTTCCTCTTTACCAAAAATGGTACTAACAACTTAGGATCCTATTCATCTGTGGAAAACAAAACGGAAAGAATATGAAAATCACTTTAAGTCTCTTCTGGAAAATGACTTAGAAAAAAGATGTTGATGTCAGATTTCTAAAATTCCAGATTAAATTGTCACTCTTTAAGTAAATTTTAGATTGAAAAATTATAAATTTTTTACAAAATATATTTTAAGTTTGGGAAACTGGTTAATTATATTTCTAAATGGTGGTTTCCCTCTGTTAGTAAAGATAATAAAAATAATAATGAACAAAGGCCATTGTGGCTTATTTGGCTGAGTGTAGGCTGCCGTCTGTGGGGTCGCAGAGTCGGACATGACTGAAGTGACTTAGCAGCAGCAGCAGGCTCAAATTTAGGACACTAGTACTCTGACTTCACTAATTTGACTTCCACATACAAAAGCTCATGGAAAGAGGTGACATTTGTTCTTAACTTTTATACTCTTCTCTCTGGTTAGTCTCCTATCCAAGACCATGAACATCTCCATTTAGGATGTATGCATGATTTATAAGCATGGATTGAAGAAAATGTCTTTTGACCTCATGTTTGTGGTTTAGATTCTACTATTTGTTAGAAATGTTGAATTGTTGGAAGTGAAATTCAGTGGATAACAGTGGATGAGGGATCTAGTTCTAGCTCCATCATTGCACTTATCATGATTTTGGAAAACTGTTTTCCTAACACAATGTCTTACTTTCTTCTATAAAACAAAGCACAGTGCCTTAGCATGGTAGGCATTCAGCATATATTCATGACATTAAATACAATAATGTATCAGTCAGGACCCTGGTGAAACTAGCACAACTTCAACTTCCGCTAGCTTCCGCACTGAAGAGAATTTATTGATTTATATTAACAAAGCTGAGGGAAATATAAAAGTGGACCTAGCTTCAGGAATGGCTGGAATCAAGCACTCAAATACTTTCAAGACTCTAGCTCCTCCTCTGCATTCTTTCAGATCAGTTAATTCCACTTGACAGGGAACATGGCCATCATCAGCTCTTATATCTTTATATACCCTTGTGACCAGAAAGGAAAGTATTCCTTTTGCTTACGTTTAGATGTAAAAATTCTAAAGCTGAATTCTTCTTGGTTTGGTTGGGATCATGATTAGTACCCTTGGACCAGTTAATGTGCCCCAAAAGTGAGTCATGCAGAAATATGACACAGACACAAACATACACCTGAAATTGCACATATGAAAGTTCATTGATGACTTTAGGCATCGTATACCTACAAATATGAGATATATTCTTTTATTAAGACTTTTCTGTTTCTTCCCACATTAGCTCTGTAGAAGCTGTTTTTAGGAGTAAAGGAGGTCAAAGCAAGGGATCTCCATGTTTTCACAGATCTGGCTCAGGACTCTACTCCTACTGCAGAGTCTTCAGCACTCCCATGTCTTCTGAATGGACACCTGAGCCATCTCTGCCCCTAGAAGGACAGTAAAGACTTGTGTCTTATGCAGAGTGTGATGCACATTTCTGGGAATCAGGAAACAAATCCCTTGCTCCTACAGAGTGGTTTTATCACCAAACACTCAATTGAGGGAGAACCTCTCTCAATATAATAATAAAAATGGCTTCTGTGTCTTGTTTGTTGTGTGTCAGATGTTGGTAGAAGCTCCTGAGACCCTGTGACTAGCATATCTTCTCTTAGTTATGTTCAGGGTGATGGCTTGAATTTGGCCATAATGAAGTATCTATATCACAAAAACTGGCAAATGCAATGGATCAGGACTCCCTCCTCCCATGAGGAGCCAGTTTTTAACATTTACCAGCATGTGTCTTGGAGCTTCATATGTCACCTTGTTTAATCCTCATGAAAATCTCATGATTGGTATTGTTATCCTCATTTTAGAAATTAATTTTAAAAATGGAGAAAAAGTTTAAAAACACATAATACATTGCTTGTTTGAACCTGTTTGCCTGTTGCAAAGCCCATGTACTATACTCTAGAAAGCAGCTAACAGTGGTTTATCTTTTCCTTATGTATATGGAAACAGTTCTTCTGTTTGTCATTTGTCACGTCAACAAACACTGAAATGTTAGCTCTTCTGGGAAGAGGAGGTAGTCCACTGATATAGTGCCTTCACACTGCTGAAATCTCTGGCTACACTGAGGGAATGCTTTTCTGTGTTTCTTTCACTTCTTGCTGCAGGTGGTTCATTGGGGACTGGTTGGAATGTAGCAAGACTTGTGATGGTGGGATGCGCACAAGGGCAGTACTCTGCATCAGGAAGATTGGACCTTCTGAGGAGGAGACACTGGACTACAGTGGTTGTTTAACACACCGGCCTATTGAAAAAGAGCCCTGCAACAACCAGTCGTGTCCCCCTCAGTGGGTGGCTTTGGACTGGTCAGAAGTAAGGAAATCTGAGGATGTATGTTTTGAGATGTCTTAACTATCAATACCAAAGCATTTAATATTAAGGACACCTGAGCATGTGAGCATCTTAGAACTTAACAAGTAAGGACTGCATAACAGTGAATTTGGCCATGTTATATTTTTTTTGCTGCTTGCCAGGAACTAAAGGTTTTGGGGATCAGGAAACTCAATGAGAAACTAGTAATCAATTTGATTAAAAACAAGCCTGAAGTGAATTTGAGATACTATTATAGTGAGTTAAGGTATGTATGTATATACATATATGTATATACATATATATACCTTATGTATATTTTTCTCTTTTTTTCCCCTTTTTCTTTGCTACTATTGAACAGCATTTATAGGCTCAAAATAAGTGATATGTTTATCTTTTTTCAAAGAATGTTCAAGCCTAACTATATAACTCTTACATATGAATTTGTTAATTGATTATCACATATTATATATCTATATATTTTTTAATTGCTTCTGTGGAAGAAATATGGATTTGAGGGTTATAACATATCAAAAAGTCAAATTCAGATTTTATCATTACCTCCACTTACATGATCAGTAAGGAAGATCTGACTAAGATAATGTTTTTCTGGCATACATGTAAAAAGTCAAATATAATCCTAAACCCTCAGAGAAATGGTCTTATGAAAAATGAGGTAAGAGGTAGGAGTTAATTGACTCTTCATTCTGCATGAGACATACACGTATATATATTGTACCATTCTCTACTTTTCCTAAAGAGGAACTGAATCTTTCTCAAGTGTTGTTTAGTGTTAGAAAGGATGAGGATCTGGCTATATAACTAAAGATCACTTTTCTAAGTTAGCAAAACAGGATGCATTTCCTGCTGGAAACATTGTAGTACTTGCTTTAGGTGTTTCCTGTAGACCTCATAAGTTTGTGAAAAAAATAAACAAAAATAATTAAACACTGTTCTTTAGGAACCTATGGATGTAACTTTTCTGCCTGTGAATCTTACTACTTGAGTAGCCTTATTTTGCTAGAGGGCGGGGGTTGAAAGAGAGACTGTATTTAAGATGGTACAT
Organism: Aepyceros melampus; assembly: GCA_006408695.1. Classification (NCBI taxonomy): domain Eukaryota; kingdom Metazoa; phylum Chordata; class Mammalia; order Artiodactyla; family Bovidae; genus Aepyceros; species Aepyceros melampus. Next base: position 9,124 of record SJXQ01007773.1, read on the forward strand.
GGAAATGGAGATTCTGACAAGTTGTGGTTATCTATGGAATCTTAGGGAGAAGTTGGGAGTGTTCTCCCAAGTTTCCTGGTCATAGTCCTTCTTCAGTAATTATATTCTGCCTACCTAACTTTTATTTGTGTTTCAATCAAATGTAGAAATATTCCTGGTATTATTCACTCAGTGGTTATGGAAAAGGTATAAACTCTTCTGTTACCTACAGTGAGTGGATTAACTCCTAAATTCGTTTGGAAGATAAAATCCATTGATAAAGAAGAGATATTTTATGGAATTGTACATGTTAGTAGTTGTTTTACTTGCAAGTCAGTGCCCAAAACCCTTGTAAAAATTCATAAATACTTGTTGATAATGATGCAACATTGTTACTGGAAAATCATAGTAGGAGACCTGATGATTGGCTGCAATATTTGAAGGGTTTTAGGCCAACTCAATAAGTATAATTAGGTGCTTTCTAACCTTATTGGGATAGGGACTAAGGAGAATTCAAAAGAATCTCATAAACTTGGGAAAATAAGGAATATCTATGAAACAACCAGAAAATAACATAAGACTGTGTTTAGCACAATGATGGATTGTATAAGTCATACAGAAATTCAGAGCTAAGAAGGTCAGAATAGCCTGGAATAGAATCAGAAGGCTTTTTAGTTGATGAGAGTTGAACTGAATATTGTAGGAGTGTAAAATTTGAAGTAGGGAAGAGAACTGAGAAACCGGAGAAGCATTCCTGATAAGAGAAACAACTGAACAAAGACACAAAGAATATGTGGTGAAAGTAGGGTGGGAGGAAAGGATTTGTTTTAAGGAATAAATGGAAGATAAGATTGAAAAAGTAGTGATAGGTTAAAGAAGGCTTGAATACAGAACTTTATACCACATCATTCTGCAAAAAGTAGAGAAAAACAGACAAGTTCAAACACAAAAACTAGAAAAAAACTTCTGCCAATCACTAAAACAGCAAAACCTTCTCATGTGCAGACTCACTTCACATTGGTCTCTGGACCTACATTTTTCTGTGTCATTATATTTTTATTTTAACATAAAACACCAAATATTATCAGCTTAAAATATAGATTGTGTAAACTACTATATATTTCCATTTCAAATACCATTTTAAGATTTTCTTCCTAATTCAACCTCATGTAGGTTGTAATTACCCTACTCTTAGCATTTCAATTCTCATCTCTCCAGTCTTATAAGTGACTTGCTCAAATGGTTCTATGAGGCTGTTAGGCACTCCTGGAAGCTGCCTGAAGAAATATATGTAAGTGAAGGGAACTTCTAATCACATGTCTGCTATCTCTTTAAGACAGCTGAGTTAAAGCTTAGGGTAGAGAAGTAGAGCCAAGGGCATGGAGTACACATGTTGGGACTATCA